>CM049807.1:18626945-18719445 GCA_027422405.1 Ptychobarbus kaznakovi
CAAAATTAATAAGGTAAATATCTATATTTTTGTATTTATTTGCAGACAAACAAAGAGCCTTAGTGTTAGTTTTATAGTAAATATATTAATACAGCAAGGTTTTTTACTTTAATTTTATTTTACAGAACAAGAGTTAAAATTACAATAATAACATTTATGGTTTTGGAGTTTTTATTTTTGGTGGAAAATGCCATAATGAATACTTTGATTTAATGAATTTGGGGAAGATGTTTGTCAAAGGTTTAATATTATAATATTTCCTGTGCTTTGAAAGGGAAATATTATAATATTAATATTTATCAATTTTGTTTTTATTTAGCATTAAATATTATTAATAGTATTATTTTATAGCCATATTGATATATAATCACACAATTTTTGCCAAATTGTGCAGCCCTACAAGCATAGCAAACTTTGAGGGGAAAAAAGTAATTTCATTTTAAACCACATTTTTCATCAGAAAAATTGCAATTAGATTTAGTTTTACTTCACTCTTTATGTAAAAAACATATATATATATATATATAAATACAATTATTTTTGGTGTTGCTAGTTGTAGTATGATCTCCTTGATTGTAACAGAAGCCTTTCATTTCCTGTGTCATTAATAAACCAGCTGCAAAATTGGCAACTATGTGATCTTTCAGGAGTTGATATAGTATGTATGATGTCATAGGTTCAGAGCATGAACACTGAAGATGAAGGGCTTTCTAGTAATTCTGTGAAGTTTTGGGATTGGGAGGAAGTGTTTTATTCAAGCTAATCTGATGTGGCACACATCCAATGGGTATTTCTCACAGGAAGACACCGCCTTTAAGGGACTGTTATTTTAAGATGTTTGTGCTGTGTTTCTCATTTCCGTTGCTAGGTTCATTCCATGCTTTTGTGTTCTGGTTGCTGTGGTGATTACGCATGACTTGTGCCCAGCTCCGTTTATAATAATCATCTGATCTGATTTGTTAAGCTGCTCACTGAGTAATATGAGGATTTTGATTTGGCCTTTTTGAGATTTATTTGGCCATTCAGCCAGATTTTTACAGATCTGCAAGCAGCTTTGTCTGTAATACACATTTAATGCTTTCAACAAGGTTTTTTATTTTTTTTTTTTAAGAATTTGAATTTTTTTTCTTAAAGCCTAGAATACACTACGTGATTTTTGCCCTGATTTCTCCCCGATTTCCAGTCTGAACAAGTTGACGCTAGTTGAGGAAAGTCAGAGCCAGTCTGCAGATTACAGCTGACAGATCCACAGAAAATCTCGTAGTGTATTATGCACAGACACAGATTTTTTTTGCTTCAGACTTTGATTCTATCGTCGGAGGATATCAAACATTTTGATATATTTTAGAACACATATTTTTCATAAAGACGCACGTTTCTAGTTTTGTGATCGGAACAACTTTATCTTAGTGTATGATCTTCAGACACGTAGTTATAATTGCCCAGTTTTCCTTTGTCACCATTTATAAAGTCGGTAAGTGTATGATGCCTAGTGTTTTAAAAATCTGTTCAGATTGTAAAAGTTGTGTAGTGTATTCCAGCCTTTAGTTAACATTATCGCCCTTGTATTTTTACTTTCAGAAAGCTTTGTTTTTTCATTTATTTCGGTTTCTTTTGTCTTCATTAGTAAAGAATCTTTTGATGTAACTGTTTTCTTGATTATTTAATGAAGCATAAGGCATATTGTGATAAAACAAATATCATATGATTAATATGATAAGCATTTATAGTTTAGTTCTCTTCATGTTTTTCTGATAAAGACGTGATAATGAGTGTAACTGATATACATTAAACTCAGAAAATGTTTTTTTTTACTGCTGCTTTTCAGGGATAATGAACTTCCTGTTAGGGTTCAGTGATGTTTAGATCTAGTAGCTGGGAGGCCATTAAAGATATTAAACTTCATCCTGATGTTTATAAAAGCACTCTTCAGTTTGTTTAGCAGTGTTTGGGAGCGTTATCCTAGAGCAGGGATTCCCAAACATGTTATCAGCTGAACATAAAATATTTACTTGAAAGATTTGACTACACATTAACATGTTCTTGATTTTCTGATGCTGGGTAATGCTAACATGACATGCAGGTAGTTCACAGCAAATCTCACATTAAACACCTTTTTATCTTTCTCCATCTACTCTAGCCAAAATGAATATAAAGTTTGTTTAAACCAAGGCTGCTGCCTTGAATCGAGTCAGATATATTGAGGCAGACAGGTTTGTGGGCAGTTGTCATCTTCTCAACAATTTCTCCTATGTCTTTGACGGAGGACTGTATCTCCTGTTGAGTTGCCGTACGCCTCTTTTGTGACCTCTCTTACTGCTACGCCCAGTTTTAAGGGCTTGGTGATTTTGGGCAGGTGCACCACTCACATTTGTCATAGCCTCAGAGAGCTTTAAAGTATTGCTTTGAAACGTTCTCAACGTTCCTTCGGTTTTGTGGCATGTTCCCGGGTCATTCAAATTTAGAATTTTTCTTCCAGTTTTTCATTTTTTTTTTTTTTAAGCAAATGTGCTCAATTGGAAAGGATTCACACTGGATTCTCTTTTTTTTTTACTACTGACTGCAGGTGTCTCACGATTAAACTTGTAAATATGAGCAACTGTAATCCACAGGTTATACCATGTGACTAGTTTGTGCAGCCTGTCTAAATGTTATATATTTACATGTTTTTTTGCCCTGCAGCTCAAGTTACTCAACCGCAGCCCTTGAGTTTGAGAAGGAGCATCAAATCCATCCCGTGTTCGACTCTCCCAGAATGTCTCGGCGTAGTTTGAGACTACAGACCAGCAGTGGTTTTTATGAGGACAACAGCCTCACTGAGCGCACAGGCATTCACAATGTCGGCTCCTACAAGCAGGCTAGCACCAGCAGCAGCAGCAGCAGCGTCAGCAGGTCAGATCCTCATCTCTCTGTCAGTGTAAGATAACAAACCAAGTGTGCAGCATTACTTCTCATCGAGAAACACGCACAGCCACATGCCAGCACTTCTACGTGAGATGAGCGGCATGGTTTTTGTCATCAACACTGGAAATTGTAAACTTTTAACACTGTAAAGCCTCTTTGTCTTATTACTGTGGACATCTTTGCTTCAAGGGAATGAGGCTATCTTAAATTTGTAGAAATATGCAAGTAGTGACAGTCAGCATCTCAACCTACTCTAGTAAAAGAGGTTGTCCTGTAATGACTGACATGTTAGTGCTTGAGTAAAGTGAATGAAGAAAAATGAATGATATATTGAAAATACCATCTTTACAGCCTTAAAAAAAAATCCCCCAAAAAATGTTTGTGCGATTATCCTAGCAGCGCATATTTTACATGACTTACAGCAAGTTTGTACAACTTGCGTGTCAGTGCTTAATCATGGGCCAGTACACTGACACAGTGTAATCATGCAAGTATAGAAGTATTAGTATTTTTGCAAGTAACGTTTTATCTTTTAGTGAATACTTGTAAGCAGAGTGGACAGCATTTTTAAAAAGAAATTAAGAGTTTTCTACAGGATTCATTATGAGATATGTTTCTTGAGCAAATCAGCATATTAAAATTATACTATCGGACTGATATCGGAATCAGCCGATAATGGTTTTAAATGTAAATATCGGCATCGGCCCGATATGAAAAATGATCCCGATATGTCTTGCCGATTAGAGGAATACATTAACTCACATGTGCTCAGGGTGTGCTAGTGATTAGATCACGTCAGCAGTGTGGCTCATTCTTGAAGCAAAGTTTTGTCTGAATGATGATTAGATTCACTCTTCTGGATCGCTGCATTTAATCTGTGATGCGTTCAGTGTGTGATAGAGCAAACAGTAACAGCCTCCCCCGGGTCCTAATGCCTGTTCGGTAAGGAGTTTTAATCTGTAGGGGGCGCTGCCGGCCTATTTCTAATTAAATTAAAATTAAAATAGCCTTCACAAGTAACATTTAGACTGTTTTCTGAATAAATAAAGCAGTAATTGATGTCATAAAATAATGAGTATGTTTTGATTTAAAGGTCAGAAGCTAAAATCACAAACATGACACTTGTAAATTAAACAATTTTATAGATACTGATTTATTCATTAATGTGTAATATGTTTTATTTTTTAAACAAATCATAAGCTCTAAAAGATTTTCAGAATTTGTACAACTCTTCAGCTTTAGACCATCTACAAATGTTAAATCTTATAAATCAGAATAAAATGTTAGGGTTAACACTGCATCTTTCTGGGGTCAAAAATGCAGCGATTGATATATAGTTATTTTTAAAGCTTCAATGTGCTGTCAAAAAAGCATGGCTTATTTAATTATAAAAAATAAGTTCTTGTTAAAAACTAACCAAAATTAACATTATTTTGCTTATAATTTCTGCACAGGAGAGACTTGTTGTTCTTTTCAAACAAAAAGGAAATATATCGGTATTGGCCAAAATGATTTGGAAAATATCGGCATATCGGATATCAGCAAAAATCCAATATCGTGCGCATCTAATTAAAATGATTTCTGAAGGATCATGTGACTGAAGACTGGAGTAATGATGCTGAAAATTCAGCTCTGCATCACAGGAATAAATTACATTTTTAGATCCTAATAGATTTAAAAAATAGAAAACAGATATTTTAAATTGTGAGATTTTTGTAATTTAAATTTTTACTGTATTTTTGATCAAATAAATGCAGCCTTGGTGAGCACGAGGCCTCTGTCAAAAACATTTTAAAAAATCTTACCGATCTCAATCTTTTCGAAAGTACTGTATATATATAAATGAACTGAATTCCTTCTATTAGCAAAAATTCACTCTGTGATCATGTGATCTTAAATGGCACATCCTCACGATTCATTATGAAACCTAGCATCATTTATATAAGATCTTAACTGGGATTTTAAAACTCTCATTTATCTAGCTTTTAGAGGGAAATACTCCTTACTTCCTAAATATTCCTTATATTTTCATGCAATTAGGTGGCTGCAACATATGACTATATAGGGTGTACTAGAAGTGCATACTCACTTTCAATTGTAATTGACTTGCTGTATTTTCCCCACAGGTCTGTGCGGAGCAGGAAGCAGCAGCAGGGCTCATCGGTGAACGAGTCTGAGAGCGTGTCTCAGAGCTTAACTCAGACTCCTCAGACAGACCAGACTCTGTCAGACCTGAGTTTCACCAGTACAGCCAGTGATGCATCTCTGATCTCCAGCCTGCTGGATCAGTCCACACTGAGACCGAGCTCCAGGACACACACATACTCTGGTCAGTAGCCTTTCACGAGTGTGCAAAAAGTCAAAACTAACCCCATTTAATTTTCTTAAAGGGACCATTCACCCCAAAGTGAAAATTAGCTGAAAATGTGCTCGCGCTCTGGCCATCCAGGGTGTAGATGAGTTTGTTTCTTTGTCGGAAGAGATTTGGATAAACTTAGCATCGCATCATCATTGCTCATCAATGGATCCTTTGCAGTGAATGGGTGCCGTCAAACAGCTCATAAAAGATTTCTCTAAATCTGTTCTGATGAACAAACAAACTCGTCTACATCTTGAACATCCTGAAGTTGAGTGCATTTATAGATGAAGAACTGCCTTAATCAGTGTTTTGTTGTTGTTTTTTACAGTTTGTCTTTGCAATCTTTCATGAAAACTTGAAAATAGTCAAATGTAATTGGTGTCATTTCAGGCAAATGTCTCACTGTAGCTATTGCTTATTTAATCCTGACTGTTTAAACTATGAAACTATGCATAAACGACTGTTATTGTTGGAAACTCAAGATTGCGTTTAAGTTAACAGAGTAAACCACTCTCATTCTTGCTCAGAACTGTAGATCAGGTCATGTTATCATCAGTCCTTTGATGTTGAACAGTGAACTTAGACTCTTTTTATTGATCTATTTGGTATTTTTCTCTTAATGTTGTGTTCAGCACAGAGAAGAAGAACTGGTCACCGCTCTCTGTTGGAGAACGGAGACCTCAGTAAAACAGAGGCGCACACTCATCTGGCCAACGGCTATATTTGTAAGGACTGCTCATTCCACGCAGACGGGAAGGAGGACGAAACGGCATATTCCTTACCATACTCGACGTCTGTGTCTTCAGCGTATCAGACAGCTGCAGACGCCACTATGACCACTTCTCTGAACAGTGTTGACAAGACAGGTGAGGACATGATCATGTCAAGTCGTGAACATCGCCTCCATATTTCAAAACACTCTAATTGAAGGAATATTTTACCCAAAAAAGAAAATTTAAAAGAAAAGTTAGCTTTTTCATCATAACAGATTTGGAGAAATGTAGTATTACATCACTTGCTCACCAACAGATCCTCTGCCGTGAGTGGGTGCCGTCAGAATGAGAGTCCAAACAGCTGATAAATAATAAATACATCACAATAATCCACAACTGTCCAGTCGTCAGTTACTGTCTTGTGAAATGAAAAGCAGCAGTTTGTAAGGAACCAATCCATCAAGACTTTTTTTTCTTAAAACCCTTGCTTCCTGCTGAAATACGATTCCTCGATCCATGATATTGCTTTCTCTAGTGAAAAAGTTATCTTTCTGAATCGGAAGATAAATATGCACATATCGAGCACTGTTTACAAGCCAAAACAGCTCTAAGCAAATATGTGGGTGAATTTTGATGTGAGAGGACAGCAGAAGATGACAATTTTCACTGGAGGAAGTGTTATTATGGACTATGGATATTTTCGCCAGAAGCAACAGTTTAAAGTTAAAACACCTTAATGATGGATTTGTTTCCTACAAACATGCACATTTTCTCTTGTTAACCGATGGACTGGAGTTGTGTGGATTATTGTGATTATTGTTTTTAACAGCTGTTTGGACTCTCATTCTGACGGCACCCACTCACTATTTCTTTAACCCTTATATTGTTGTGTTGATGTTTCAATAATTTGTTTAACATCTTTATTTTTGATTCAACATGCATATTCGAAGTACAGAAAGGCATCTTAAATGTAGAAAGAAATAATCTCCCATTTTCAATTTGAAAATATTTCCAGTTGCAATGTGGAATAATTTTTTTATATGTATATACAAATTCATGTCCACTCGCTTTTTGTAAGATAAATGCTCAAATTTTAGATGAGCAAGTGCTTATTTGCTCTGTGTGTGTTTCAGCTCATGACAGCTACTGTGGCAGTGTGAATGTGCGAGATCTGGTGACCACAGACAGCCATCTCAATCTCAACGGCTCACTCTGTAAGTACACACTGGAGACATAAACAATCCTTCAGTGCAATAGAAAGCTCTACAGCTAATGAACTATTGTAACATAGGACATTGACGTTTGTGCGGCTAATCATTTTAGTTGTGAAACGGCATCAACAGAAGTCTAGATTTGTATTTTGTCAAAGTGGTCTTTTTAGCTGTTCTACAAGTCTGTCAGGTGAAGCATCCAGTATTTGGTCTCATTAGGTTATAGTCCATCATTATCAGAGGTTGAGAAAGAGTTAAGTGAACCACATGCAGATTAGAGTGGATTTCCATGTAGATGAGCTCTGAGCTCCAGATTATGTGTTTTTTTTTTATGGCTAGTTTAAGCGAAGAACCTAAGCCTGATGGTCAACAGAGCTTGTGATTGACCCATTCTGAATGACAACTGAGTTTAAGGATAACAAATGATGTTGTTAAACAGAACAACACATGGGAATTCAAGAGTCTGGGACATTGTATGTATCATCTACAGTCTAAAGTTGCCAGCAGCCATATCACCCTGCAGCCCAAGACTGGTTGCCCACTGAAGCTAAGCAGGGTTGAGCTGGTCAGTACCTGGATGGGAGACTTCCTGGGAAAACTAGGTTGCTGCTGGAAGAGGTGTTAGTGAGGCCAGCAGGGGTCTGTGTGGGTCCTAACGCCCCAGTGTAGTGACGGGGACACTATACTGTAAAAAGCACCGTCCTTCGGATGAGACGTTAAACCGAGGTCCTGACTCTCTGGTCATTAAAAATCCCAGGATGTCTTTCGAAAAGAGTAACGTTAGAGGTGTGACCTCGGCATCCTGGCCAAATTTCCCCATTGGCCTCTGACATCATGGCCTCCTAATCATCCCCGTACACTGACTGGCTTCATCACTCTGTCTCCTCTCCACCATAAGCTGGTGTGTGGGGGGCGTTCTGGTGCAATATGGCTGCCGTCGCATCATCATCCAGATGGATGCTGCACACTGGTGGTGAATGAGGAGATTCCCCCACTTCTATGTAAAGCGCTTTTGAGTACCCAGAAAAGCGCTATATAAATGTAACAAATTATTATAAATATCTGCCATTCTTTATTTTTCCTTTTTTTGTTAACTTGAAAGGCTTTATAATAGGGAAATTAGTTTGGCTGCACTGCTCAGACAACTTGCAAAATAGTTAAACCAACATGACAAAGAATCGTGATAAAATCGTGAATCATGATATTTCTAAAAAAAATCGTGATATTATATTTTTTCCATATCGCCCACCCCTACTTGAGCTATTTGTGATGTTTATGTTGCCTTCCTGTCCATATATCTCAGTCTTTTTTAATTTACATGTACATTTATATTTTCAGTAGTTTTCAGTCATTTTGAATGTATTTAATAGATTGAGATTTTAATTTACTGTACTTTTCAAAAGTTTGGGATTGGTAAGATGTTTTGAAAGAGGTCTCATAAAGGCTGCATTTGTTTGATCAAAAATACACACAAACTGTAAAATTGTGAAATATCATTAGAGTTTAAAATAACGTATTATTATCAATATTAAACAGTAGCTGCTTAATATTTTGTGGAAACTGTAAAGCATATTTTTTTAAGATTCTTTGCATAGAACTTCAAAAGAACAGCATTTATTTGAAATTCAAATCTTTTGTTCGATTCTAAATGTCTTTACTGTCACTTTAAATCAATTTAATGCATCCTTGCTGAATAAAAGTATTAATGTATTTTTAAAAATATATTTTACCGACCCCAAACTTTTGAACAGCAGTGTGTTATTTAGAATGTATTATTGTATAAATGTGTGTTCTAGACTTCTATTATCTCCTTGAATGTACACATCTTTGTTGATGTTGTCGTCCCTGCTGATTTTCAGGTGATGACTGTAAAGGAAAACAGCACATGGAAATGCACACGGAGCACAAACGCTATTCCTACACCCACCATGTATTCGCAGCCTTGTGGGCCCTTGTTTCTTACACAGGTTATACACCTTCAGATCTTTACACTCCTTCCCAGTAGACGTCGACTTCAGTGTCTCATTCCAGTAGAGATACCTTTGTGCGTCTTTTCACCATTTATGTTTTCCATCCATTTGTTAGCTGAAAGAGTATTATGTAAGACACTGAAATGAAAGCGATTTGGGGGGGGGTGGGAGATGGATTGGATCGCAGGATGTTGTCTGATTGTGTTCTGTTTTGGCTGTTTTGATGGTACACACCCAGGTTATGGGCTTCTGCGGGTTTGCCGAGGTTTCGGCTCGACCGGTGCGTTTGTGACCCGCAAGCTGAAGTCCGTTCTGTGGTTGGCAGTGTGTTCTCCAGGTCGATATAAATTCAGACTCCAGCATGCTTGTCTTTTGTCTCTTGCTCTCTCCTTTCCCTCATATCAGTGTGGTTTATTAGACTTTCGCATATATTGATCGTTTTTCTAGCAAAATCAGTGTGGACCAGCAACTGTTTGGTTTCCCAGATTCACCAAAATATCTTATTTTGTGTTCAACACAAGAAAGAAATTAATACAAGTTTGGGACAACATGAGAGTGAGTAAATAATGACAGAAATTAAATTGTAGGGTGAACCATCCCTTTAATAACAGTCGGCTGCATGTTTAATACTGTCCCTTTAAGACCTGCATGCATCTAATATATAGGCACGCATCCATTGTGTCGGCTGTTTACTTTCATTTTAGACATAACCAACTGAGTCTATATGTAAACCTTGTGTGTTTTGACCGTATTAGCGTAAAAGATAACTTAGTTCAGTAATCAGGCGCTGTTAGACAGTGTTTTAGTGCGTGTGCTTCTGGTGTATGCGCTCAGAAAAAGCGGACGTCAGACCAGCGTGCAAATGAAACGTTTAACCGGCAAGGCTTGAACGCAAATAATGTACTTTTGCGATTGCGAATAAGTGCAGTATCCTGTCAGAGTAACTCTACCGCTGTATGTCGTGTTGTACACTATATAGAGACGGAGGCGCCAGAACTGTAACTTATAGAATGTGCGCTGTAGCACGATACTACAATATTTCTTCAAAAGCAGATCGTGGAGACATTTTTATCGTCCATGATCAAAAATCGTCATATCGCACACCCCTACATCACATCATTCAGATGGATGCTACACACTGGTGGTGGTTGAGGAGATTCCTCTCTCAATGTAAAGCGCTTTGAGTGTCTAGAAAAGTGTTATTTAAATGTAACATTATTATTATTACTTGAGCTATTTGTGATGTTTATGTTGCCTTCCTGTCCATATATCTCAGTCTTTTTTAATTTGCATGTACATTTATATTTTCAGTAGTTTTCAGTCATTTTGAATGTATTTAATAGATTGAGATTTTAATTTACTGTACTTTTCAAAAGTTTGGGATTGGTAAGATGTTTTGAAAGAGGTCTTATAAAGGCTGCATTTGTTTGATCAAAAATACACACAAACTGTAAAATTGTGAAATATCATTAGAGTTTAAAATAACATATTATTATCAATATTAAACAGTAGCTGCTTAATATTTTGTGGAAACTGTAAAGCATATTTTTTTAAGATTCTTTGCATAGAACTTCAAAAGAACAGCATTTATTTGAAATTCAAATCTTTTGTTCGATTCTAAATGTCTTTACTGTCACTTTAAATCAATTTAATGCATCCTTGCTGAATAAAAGTATTAATGTATTTTTAAAAATATATTTTACCGACCCCAAACTTTTGAACAGCAGTGTGTTATTTAGAATGTATTATTGTATAAATGTGTGTTCTAGACTTCTATTATCTCCTTGAATGTACACATCTTTGTTGATGTTGTCGTCCCTGCTGATTTTCAGGTGATGACTGTAAAGGAAAACAGCACATGGAAATGCACACGGAGCACAAACGCTATTCCTACACCCACCATGTATTCGCAGCCTTGTGGGCCCTTGTTTCTTACACAGGTTATACACCTTCAGATCTTTACACTCCTTCCCAGTAGACGTCGACTTCAGTGTCTCATTCCAGTAGAGATACCTTTGTGCGTCTTTCACCATTTATGTTTTCCATCCATTTGTTAGCTGAAAGAGTATTATGTAAGACACTGAAATGAAAGCGATTTGGGGGGTGGGAGATGGATTGGATCGCAGGATGTTGTCTGATTGTGTTCTGTTTTGGCTGTTTTGATGGTACACACCCAGGTTACGGGCTTCTGCGGGTTTGCCGAGGTTTCGGCTCGACCGGTGTGTTTGTGACCCGCAAGCTGAAGTCCGTTCTGTGGTTGGCAGTGTGTTCTCCAGGTCGATATAAATTCAGACTCCAGCATGCTTGTCTTTTGTCTCTTGCTTCCTCCTTTCCCTCATATCAGTGTGGTTTATTAGACTTTCGCATATATTGATCGTTTTTCTAGCACAGTGAACCCACATCACTTCTGTCTGAACACTCAAATCATTTTAACCAGCACTTCTTTTCTTAGCTTCTCAGCTATGGTGGTGGAGTCCATCTGTCTCTTTTTCTGAATCTTTGACTAATAATTCTCTTCCTTAAATCATTTAACCCTGTCAGTGTGTCACTTGGAGCATTCTTCAGGTCATATAATGTTCCTCTTCTGCTCTTACACATGTGCTGTGAACAGGGAAAGCAGCGACTGGCGCCTTCTGGTGGCTGGGAACAGGATGGTATCAGCTGGTCGCGCTCATGTCTCTGATCAATGTCTTTCTTCTCACCAGGTAAAAATGTGAAGTATTTGATCCTTAATATAAAGATTGTCTTTCTGGGTTTTTTTGTAATGCACTATAATCATGTGATATGTTTTTTGTTGTTGTTCAGAGTGCAAATATTATAACTCGTGTGCATATGATAAATGTAGTGTTTGACAGTGTTTTCTCTGTCTGTCAGGTGTCTGCCCAAACTACTGAAGCTTCTTCTGTTTCTGCTACCCTTACTGCTGCTGTTCGGTGAGATTTCAATTGGCCTGATTTGTAATACGGCCATTGAAGGAATATTAATGTTTAGTGTTAAAGGAACTGTTCTTATGAAGGGGGGGATACTTTCTAAATGGAAGACCTTTTGCTTAAGCATTACTTGTATACATGTAGATAGACTTTCTTCATCAAAACGGTCCTTCACAGATAGATATACACCCAGTCAGTTCCTGGTATTCTTGCTGACACCAAGAAAAAGTAACAGGATTTGCTTGTTTAGCTGATGATGCATGAGTTGAAAGATTAGATATACACTACCAGATATACACCACCAAAATTTTTTTTTTAAATTAATACTTTTATTTAGCAAGGAAGCATTCAGTTTATTTAAAAGGGGAAAAAAGCAAATCAGCATATTAGAATGAATTCTAAAGGATCACGTGACACTGAAGACTGGGTTAATGCAGGCCCGGTTCTACGGGGTGCAAACGAAATCAATAGCACCCTCAGTTATTCCGTGGAGGGATTTATAAAATATTTCATAATAAATACGGTGGGAAACTCGAAGCGAGGGTTTACAGATATCAATGCAAGCGGGAGAAGTCTCATATTACGGTCGGTCATCACGAGCCGTGGGTTGTGTTTTTTGGGCTGCTTTTACTAATGTGTATTATACGTGGAATGTATACCTGGCAACTTAAGAACGGAGAGGCGGTTATAACACAAACAACGTGAGTTTCAGCCAGAGCATACATGTTAAGGCTTTTACACAGCAGAAATAAACATGACAACAGCCACAGATTATATAAGATAATAAACACACTATGATGATAGGATATGATTTGTATGGATTTTCTTGAATGTGTAGCCTACATCTGAAATGCTTATTTGTGCAGCGATATAAAAGGCTATGAATAGCGTATTTTAGCAACAGTAAATTACACATGTGATCGCAAAGTTATCGCAAACGATCGGAAGTCATTACAAACACTCGATGGTGGTTTAAAGTGAGTTCTGAGTAAATGTGTACTATTAATCTCATAAATTGTCTTATGAAGCATGATGCTAATGTTAGCTCTGATGCAGCTGCAGAACAGGTCCAATTCTTCTTCATAATGCATTTTGTCATATTACTTCACGCAAGGTCATGTATTTAGTAGTCTCAAGTAGTTCCAAACCGGTATGAATTTCTTTGTTCTGCCGAACACAAATTAAGATATTTTGAAGAAAGTTTGTAACCAGGCTGTTTTGGGGCACCATTGACTTTCATAGTAGGAAAAAAAATACTATGGAAATGCCCAAGAACTGCTCTGTTTCCCACATTCTTCAGAATATCTTCCTTTGTGTTCAGCAGAACAAAGACATTCATACAGGTTTGGAACTACTTGAGGGTGAGTAAATGAAGACAATTTTCATTTTTGGGTGAACTATGCCTTTAAAAACAGGCATTGTTATTGCAATTCATTTTAGTGGCGCAGAAACCGTTGTTACAATCCAAACATTCCTTCACGAAACCACTGGCACTGATGAACAGCCACAATTGTGTAATCAACCGTAGTTATTTTACCCAGGTGGTTTTGCTTATTCTCTTGATTTACTTTCACACTTATTCAGGATTGCACAAAAACACACACATATTCTCTTATTCTTTCTCCCTCTTCAACTCCATAACTTCTGAAATGCCTTAGTTTTTTTGTACCAGAAAGTCCATTAACTCCTTATAGCAGTTTCTTTCACTGTGATTTTTTTTTTTTTTTAGAGATCCTGTCTTTTAAAGTTTCCCTTTCTCTCTGTTTATAGGATTATGGTACCTCGGTCCGCCCATCGCTCTATCCTTCCTTCCAGCTATAAACCTCACAGAGTGGAAAACAGCAGTCACTTCTTTCCCATCCCTTCCTTCACTCCCCTCTCTTCCCTCTTTACCCGCATTACCATATTTCACAAAAGAACCACTTGCTGAAGAACAGCACATCTCTCCCCCGGCGATCTCACAGGTAACAAACCAAGACCAGTCTTGTGTGAAATCTGATATTTAATCATTCAGCAAAAAAACATGCATTTTTATCAAATTCTGATCTGAATTCTTTCAGGCTGCGTCTGAGTTCATTAGCAGCGAGCGTTTGGCTCTGCTGGAGCAGCGTGTGGCGGCGCTGTGGGAAAGCCTCCAGCAGGGGGAGCTGAAGGCTAAACAGCAGCATGAGGAGGCCGTGGGTTTGGTTCAGACCCTTCAGGATCAGATAAACACACAGACAGACAGAGAGAGTCTCAGCCTGTGGGTCTCTCAGCTCCTGGAGCCCAAGTTCACCGCGCTCAAGGGAGAGATGGAGAGAGTAGCGGTCAGCAGGGCAGAGGTCAGAATGAGTGCTCGTCTTATGCTTTACCCATTAGGTTTTGTATTCTCTTTAAGTTTCCTTGATCCTTAGATATTTTCACTTCTAAAGTGATCGCCAAAACATCATTTGTTTTATGGGACAGTCCTGCTTTTAATTATCTTATTCAACATTTCTTCTGAAATGTCTTTATTAGATGTTTTTCATTTAAAATACAAACATTAAACTGAAATATGTTATATAGTAAATGAGAAATTCTGTCTTTTTTATTATATATTTATTTATATATTTTGCCATGACTGTTGCCTTTTAAGCTGATATTAAAATAAATACTAAATAAGTAAATAAAAATAAATGTGGAAGCATATTTTATGGGATATTTAATCTTTAATGTTATTAATCAGAAATGTTATTATTAGATATTTTTTTAAATCCTGGGAAATTTGTCAAATTCTGTCACACAAGATTTTATGTAGTTATTATAATGCTGTTGTTTATGAAAGTGTTAATTGTATTTTTTTTGCCATGAATATAAAGTAAACAAAAAAATTATAAATATAAAATGAAAGCATATTTTAAAGTCCTGCTTTTAATGTTACTAGGCAATGATTTTATCCAGAAATTTAATGAATGTTTTTAAAAGATTAAGAAAATTAAAAAGAGTAAATGTCTTCTATATCAAATGTTAAACTACAGTGTTTTATCTAGGTGTTATCATAGTGTTTTACTCTCACAATGTCTTCCAGACTGAGGACCAGCGTGTGCAGCATCAGACGAGTCTTGAAGCTCGACTCGCCGAGCTGGAGCTGCTGCTGAAGAACCTGAACTCTAGAACGGAGGTATAAACACTCGGAGACGTTCAGGTCTTGTTGAAATGACTGAAACGACTGTTTAGAGATTGTTCTCCCACGTCCTCAGACTCAGAAATGATTTGTTGCTATGCCGATGTTTATCTCTACAGATGATTTAACTCTTTCTCTTGCGGAATACTATGAAATTGCAACAGATAATAGAACATATTTAAAATGCCACACACTACTGTTCAAGAGTTTGGTGTCAGTAAGATGTTTGAGTCTCTTGCTCACCAAGGCTGCATTTATTTGATAAGTAAAGAAACCGTAAAAGCAGTAATATTTTGAAATATTATTACAAATTAAAATAACGGTTGAATATATTTTCAAATGTAATGTATTTCTGTGATGCAAAGCTGAATTTTCAGCATCATTACTCCAGTCTTCAGTGTCACATGATCCTTCAGAAATCATTATAATATGCTGATTTGCTGCTCACGAAACATTGTTATTATTGTTTTTACTGTCACTTTTGATCAACATAATGCATTCTTATCTGATTATAAGTACTATTTTTTTATTTTTACTATTTCTAAACATTTCAATTGCACAAAATATTTTCATTCTAGCACCTGTAACAAAAAACTACTTTTATTTTTTTTTTTTTGATTCTACTCATTCATCTAATTCTGTCTCTATCATGTTCTTCTCAATCAAAGGAAATGCATCTAACACCGCAGGCTCCAGTACTGGCTCCTCTCAGGTAGACCTGCTAATCACTCATCTGCTGAAGTAGTTGTTTTGGGCTCCTCCTGTCTCAGTATTAATGTTTGCTCTTGTGCTTCCCGCTGCAGTGTTGCAGTCTCTCAGGAGAAGCATGATGCTTTGCTCTCTGAGGTTCAGAGGCTGGAAGCAGAGCTGGGCCGCATCAGAGGAGACCTGCAAGGAGTGATGGGATGTAGAGGCAAATGTGACCGACTCGACACCATACATGAAACCGTATGTAATGTTATATACAGCACATAATACATTTATCCTGCTTTTTTCATATATATATATATCAAATATCTTCTCCAGGTGTCAGCGCAGGTGAAGGAGCAGTTGTACGCTCTGTTGTACGGTCGTGATGGAGGTGAAGCAGAGATTCCTGAGCCGCTGCTACCCTGGCTGGCATCTCAGTACACACGCTCCTCTGACCTCACCGCAACCCTCATGACCCTGGAGCGCAGCATTCTGGGAAATCTGTCCCTGCAGCTGCAGGAGAGCAAACAGCAGCAGTTCTCAGCTGAAACGGTTACTCAGACCGTCGCCCACACCGCCGGGGCTGCTGGGATGTCAGAGGAGGTACTACAATTGCTGTTTGTACACTAGTGTTCAAATGTTTGGGGTCAGCAAGTTTGTTTAATATGTTTTTTTTTTTTACAAATTAATACTTTTATTCAGCAAGGATACATTAAATTGATCAAAATTGATAAAAACATTTATGATCTTGCAAAAGATGAACTTTATATTCATTAAAGACAGTATCAGTATCAAAGACAACTGTATAAATCTATCACCGTCTCCAGAAAAAATATTTAGCACCAAAACCTTTTTTTTTACCTTGATAATTATAATAAATTATAATCTTAAGCAGCAAATCAGCATATTAGTATGATTTCTGAAGGATCATGTGACACTGAAAACTGGAGTAATGATGCTGAAAATTCATTAATATATTATCTTAATATATTTTAAAATGCAACATAGATATTTTTATAATTTGTAATATTTCACAATATCTACAGTCTCTCTGTATTTTTGATCAAATAAATGCTGCCTTTGTGAACAAAGACATCTTTAAAAAACGTTTTTAAAAATCTTACTGACCCCAAACTTAAAAGGGTGTACGTCTTGCTCTTTTAAAATGGACTCGCTAATATCACATCTTAACTTAAATGTCAAGTTCATTACACATCAAATGACAAGCAGTCTGTCTGTTAGAATATTAATGACATGATCTCATGCAACTGAGTAAGTTCTGTGAACAGTCGAATTAAAATGCATTTAATGGACCGTATTTGAGGATTTATTTCTCTCTTTAACACACCGATGTCATTTAAATCTCTCTTCTAATAACGGCCGTGTTTCCCTTCAATTTGTCAGCAAGTCCAGCTGATCGTCCAGCGTGCGCTGAAGCTGTACTCTGAGGATCGCACCGGACAGGTGGACTACGCTCTGGAGTCTGGAGGTAAACGCGGCTACAAAACACACAACCCGTATAAACATCACGGACCCTTTAAAGAGGTTTTACATGAGACTGATGTGTGTGCAGGTGGCAGTATCCTCAGCACACGCTGTTCTGAGACGTACGAGACTAAAACCGCACTGATGAGCCTGTTTGGAGTCCCGCTGTGGTACTTCTCACAGTCACCTCGGGTCGTCATCCAGGTAAAACCTTGAAGTACACACTAGCTGTGCATCATACATCTCAGTAAATGCAGCTTTTATTTAGCTCAAACCATAGATAGATAGATAGATAGAGGGATAGTCTTGATATTGAACGCATGTACGTGATTTTCAACAACCAAATTTGTTTTTGTCCTAACATGTAAGACACACCAGATGTATGATGTGATTTCTATCTGCCTTACAGCCGGACATGTACCCAGGAAACTGCTGGGCGTTTAAAGGCTCCCAAGGTTATCTGGTGATCAGGCTCTCTTTAAGCATGATCCCTACCTCCTTCTGCCTGGAGCATATTCCCAAAAACCTCTCTCCTTCTGGAAACATCAGCAGCGCACCACGCCGATTCTCTGTCCATGTAAGAATACACACTTGTGTCTGATTTATGAGTGTACTTATATTTATGGCTAGTTAAGTTAAGTGGTGGTGTATAGTCCCAGGCTGTGCATCATGTAAGTCTTGCTGTCTGTATCCACAGGGATTGGATGATGAATATCAGGAGGAAGGGAAACTGCTGGGTGACTACACCTATCAGGAAGATGGAGAATCACTCCAGATCTTCCCAGTTATGGTAAAATATGAACATACAGAATATGCGAAATGAGTAGGATTACAGAAAACGGTCATTTTAAATAGTTTACTGTGTAACATGGGTTCCAGGATTCAAATTCTGATGAATAAGAAATACTATATATTGCTATTTTACAGCAGAATGTATTTCTCATAGTAAAAAAAATATAATAATACTACAGATGATTCAAACGTTATTTTTAAAGGAATTTAATTCTATTTTTTGCCCATGTGATCATTTAAACAGTAAACCTCTGTTGTGCAGCACTTTGTTTGCCAAATAATGAAATTAATTGTTCATTTTGTTTACGTTTTAAAAATTGTTACATCGTTATTGCTTAGTAATATTTAATTAAACAAATAAAATAGAATCTAGAAAAAACATAACTACATTTTGGAAGAATTTCAGAGAAAGCTATCCCAGCATGCATTGCAAAAAGCTAGTAATAAAATCAAGTGTTATTAGCTTAGCAAGATGCTGCTGTCAAACTATGTTCTTGGAATAAATGTTGAATTGAGTCTTCCGTGCTCTTTATGTTCCACATCGGTCATTTAATTTAGTTTTAGTTCATATGCTGCTTACTAGCTTTTGGAATAGAGCTACAATGAAGTCCTGACCACGTTTCACTTTGCTTTTCTTCCCAGGAGAAGAACGACAAGGCCTTTCAGATCATTGAGATGCGAGTGCTGTCGAACTGGGGTCATCCCGAATACACCTGCCTGTATCGCTTCAGAGTTCACGGCAAACCTCACACTCCGTAATCAGGCCCGCTGTACACTGCTTTATAACCCTTTATGTACATACAGGAGACGCACGGACGAAACTGGGCTTGCTAGACACATTTTCAAGACTTTAATATGAATGATGGCCGACACAGAGCTACAAGGAGCACAGCGGGAAAGAGCAATGCGTTTAAGCTAAGCTTTCCCACTCATTTCCTTCCCAAGTCCCTGTTCTTGCACTGATTCATGCCCTTGCAGCTGGGCCCCGAGTAGAGGCAGACAGATCACGCTTCTCTCATTCGGTGTACATTGTATTTTTCTTTGTTTTCTGAATGTACAGAGAGGAGGGAAGTTCAGGAAGCTGGACTTGAGCCTCGTCCACCGGTCACTGGCGCTTTGACGTGGCCGTCTGCTATCAGAGGGAGTATTTGGTCCTTTACTAAAACCTTTACAACCACTAAACCAGTTCATCTCACAAAGCCTGATGAGAATATGTCTGGGTCATGTTTTACCCCAAATCATTTACCAAATTAATCCTACTTTAGGGCTACTATGTTTTTTTTTTTTTTTGCATGGTGGCATTATTTTCAAGAATAAGCATTTTTACTCAAAAAAACAAAGTCTTCTTAAGATGAGCTTTCTCATTGCTGTAATGCAGAAAAAAAAGTATTTAAACCTTTTACATTTGACATTATGATTGCATTTGTTCTACTTCTTTTTAACTTGTACTCATTTGAATTGTTTTTATTGTAACACATTTTTTTAAATATTATAATACAGAAATGTTGCAGTATTATTGAGAGTGGAAGTACTTTAATAATTTTAAATATATATATATATATAGTGTTATTTATATATATATTTTTTAGGGTGAAATATGACCCAGGCAAGTTTTCACCCAACAGGCACTTAATTTCATGCTTTTTTTTTTTAAAGGGGATTTATATATATATATATACATTTAAGAAATAAACTCATAACAGCCATAAATTGCAGGAGACACTGGTTTGACCTCAGATGGTTTCTCCAGAGAAAGGAATGGATGTTAATGGACTGTATGTGGACTAATATGTGGACATTTGAGTAAAACTGGACATAAAACACTCACTTGTTTGTTTCTCTCGTCAGTAGTCATATCACAGTCACGATTCGCTGCAGGAATGTAACTTATTGTAATTAGACCTTTTTATTGGACTTGTATCAGTGTTTATTTTACATAAAGAGGTGCACCCTGTCATCATCTTTTTCCTTTGATTGTGTTTTTAATCGTTTTAGTTCAAGTAGACTATGCACTGCTATGTCTTTATAAAGGAAATGTAAGTTGCACAAGTCCTATGTGATTCGTTGGATATGTTTGAAAAGTCAAGGGTTCGTTTATTGAACTGCACCGTCGACGCTGTGTTGACCTAAAAGAGTCGTTTGTAAAATACTATTGATTTGTTCATGACTATTTATTTTATGGAAATTTAGCTAAGAGATAGGACTTTGTGCAGTGTTTTTGTAAAATGCTTTTCAGTGCATATTGGTCGGTTTATATTTAGTTCTGTTTGTTTTTGTTGCTGTTATGAAATGGCTACAGTACTATGACTTGTACCAGTAAAGAATTTTAATTTTGATGGTATTTGTATTATTTTATTTATTTTATTTTATGGATGGTTTAAAAGTTGAGTGGTTCAAATAAGTTCACCTAAAAAAAGTATATTGTTTTGTATTTTTAAATACCCTTATTAAGTCTGGAAAAACATGCGGGTGAGTATTATGAATGATTCATTTTAATTTCTTTTATATAAGCTCTTTTTTACTGCAGTTTCTGTATAGTTTCCTAGTGATATTGCAGTGTGGTTGTAGTTCAGATCAGTCATAATCTGCTAAAATCACATGACCAAGACATGTTTGAGAGTTAATCTTTCTTCCTAATTGCCAGCAGTCTAACATGTAAGCAGCCAGTGATGGGCGTCATTTTGCTCCGCACCGTTTACATATTGCTCTTTTATAATTGCGGTCCAACATGTTCCTGCATCTCAGTTCTGTGGTTCCAAGAGAGGTTATAATAAATAAACTAAAAATACATACTTGTATGCATTTGTAAAGCAATTTGGTTATGTAACACAAAATGTTTGACATCTAATATCCTTAAAAAATTATTGGGGGAACCACCAGAAGAGTCCAGTGTGGACACTTTATAAAGCCTCACTACGCTGGAGAAATGTGCTATTTCGCATTTAAAACCAAATACAGGTGCATCTCAATAAATTAGAATGTCGTGGAAAAGTTAATTTATTTCAGTAATTCAACTCAAATTGTGAAACTCGTGTATTAAATAAATTCAATGCACACAGACTGAAGTAGTTTAAGTCTTTGGTTCTTTTAATTGTGATGATTTTGGCTCACATTTAACAAAAACCCACAAATTCATCTCAACAAATTAGAATACTTCATAAGACCAATAAAAAAAACATTTTTAGTGAATTGTTGGCCTTCTGGAAAGTATGTTAATTTACTGTATATGTACTCAATACTTGGTAGGGGCTCCTTTTGCTTTAATTACTGCCTCAATTCGGCGTGGCATGGAGGTGATCAGTTTGTGGCACTGCTGAGGTGGTATGGAAGCCCAGGTTTCTTTGACAGTGGCCTTCAGCTCATCTGCATTTTTTGGTCTCTTGTTTCTCATTTTCCTCTTGACAATACCCCATAGATTCTCTATGGGGTTCAGGTCTGGTGAGTTTGCTGGCCAGTCAAGCACACCAACACCATGGTCATTTAACCAACTTTTGGTGCTTTTGGCAGTGTGGACAGGTGCCAAATCCTGCTGGAAAATAAAATCAGCATCTTTAAAAAGCTGGTCAGCAGAAGGAAGCATGAAGTGCTCCAAAATTTCTTGGTAAATGGGTGCAGTGAGAGACAGGATAACAATTTGCATTTTAATGAGTCAAATAAGTATTTGACCCCTTCACAAAACATGACTTAGTACTTGTTGTTATTCTGTCTCTCGCTGTTCAAATAAACCTACCATTAAAATTATAGACTGATCTTTTCTTTATCAGTGGGCAAACGTACAAAATCAGCAGGGGATCTAATCATATTTTCCCCATTATATGTGTATATAATTATATTTCTAAATATCAATATTAGGCCTTTCTTTAGATGTTTCTATGTAACAGACAGTCGTATTGGTAGTGCTTCTGGTGAAACGCAGCAGTCATGTGACTTGCTCCTCGCTGGTTCTTCTCTCCGCCGCTGGAGTGCAGCACGATCACACCACAGTGTGTGTGGTTGCCCTATATGTGGCCTTGTGACCTGAAATGTTCTCAAATTCACATTATTTATTGATATTTTATGCGAAGTTGCACATGAGACTGTGCTATAAGCGCCAAATACTTTCTCTCTCTTCTGGCCATGCACCGTTCATTCACGTGCTGAAGTCAACTTACGATGCTTGTTGCCCAGATGCGTTTACTGGACTGTTATTGATTAGCAGGATGCCAATTATAGGTTTCCACCCCTCTAAAGTATTTATTTATTTATATTTGTTCAATGTGTTTGTTGTAAGTATTTGTTAAAAAAAGGTTACACTTTATTTTAAGGTGTCCTTTTTACAGTGCTATATACATTTAAGTACTGACTGAGTAATATTAATACATGAATATATATATATATATATATATATATATATATTAAACTACATGTAGGCTACTTACTATATGGTTAGGATTAGGGTTTGCCTTAGGGTTACTTGTATGAAATTATGCAAGCATGTGATTTATTGTTATTATAATAGAAAGTGCATGTAGCCTAACATCCCTGCTGAAAAAAACAATAGAACATCACAAAAACAAATCTAATCGTTTCCGCTAATCCTTTCAAACTATCAACATTTTTAACTGTGTGTGTGTGTGTGTGTGTGTAGTGTGTGTGTGTGTGTGTGTGTGTGTGTGTGTGTGTGTGTGTGTGTGTGTGTGCGAGCTGTATTTATCACGTCCTGGGGACCAAAGTCCCCACAAGTGTAATACCAGTAATCTTTATCTGTGTGTGTTAGTGTGTGTGTGTGTGTGTGGTGTGTGCACATACAGTGTGTATAAAAACCTACGTGTGTGTGTGTGTGTGTGTGTGTGTGTGTGTGTGTGTGTGTGTGTGTGTGTGTGTGTGTGTGTGTTGTGTGTGTGTGTGTGTGTGTGTGTGTGTGTACTTGTTTTTATATTCCATTACTTGGATTTATTGGTTATTAAAATCAAGCCACCAATAGAAGGTGAGGTGATAGCATATACAGTTTACCGGTAGAGACCCATAGGATTTATTGGTTATAACAGGATGCATTACAGTTTCCATTAACCTACAATTCCTATTATAACCAGTGAAACCATTACAAATGTTCTAATGGTGTCTATTGGTTTTTTAATTAGCGATGTGTAGCGTTACCACACAATTGTTTTACATATTTAATAGTTTTAAAATATAACATTTAAGCACCGCCAAATAAACAACAAACAGAAACTAGTTCGCCTTAAGTTGTAACCATAACAAAATGCCGCCTTCGCGCTGCTACAATGTATGTATTTTTCGATTATTATATATATATATATATATATATATAGGCTTATATCACAAGGTTTCTTGAAGGTTTCCTGTCTTGCTTTAAACGTTATCTAGCCTATATATAATTTGTAAAATAACATAGCTCGTACCGCGAAATACCAATTTAAAGCGTCGCGAAAGACGAACCTCGACGCATTTCAAATTATATTTCTTTAAAAATCCTTCAAATGAATAAATTCCCTTTAAATTCAATAACTGTATTATTCAGACTCTTTGTATGTATAGTAAAAGGTAGTGTCCGCGTTTCGCTGTTAAAGTCGTTGTTTACAGGCATACATTCACGAGCTCCGCTGCGGAGGCTCGTTACTCTTCTCTGTTGAAGCTGTTATGGGCGGTCTTACTCCGCGCCACGCAGTTTGTCAGTGGACAGCGGCACCAGTTGCGTTCCTCTCTCCGGGGGCAGAATGTCTCATGGAGGAGATTTGGATGCGTCTGTGAACATCCACAGGTAGTTACACAGTCTGCTTCGCTGGCTCCACTTTAGCATTTTTCTTGCAGGAGCATATAATCGATTCGGACTCGATTCTTTTGGGTTTTGTCTATTATAACTAATGCACTGAGACGGATACTTGCATGCACATTTTTTTGCAAAACACCGCGGACTGTGCAGTAACTCATAGGCTAACGATGCTTGTTTGTAAACCTTTGCATTAAGTTTTCGAAAAAAAAAGACGCTTGGATTTTATTGCAAATTTGGATGTGAAGCCGAAAGTGGAATACAATGGCAAGCGATCTGAAGCCTCGGTTGTGTGTGATGAAGAAAGGAGAGAGCGGCTACGGGTTTCATCTGCACGGAGAGAAAGGAAAAACCGGACAGTACATACGGAAAGTGGAGAGCGCGTCCCCGGCGGAGGCGTCGGGGCTGCGCGCGGGTGACCGTTTGGTGGAGGTGAACGGCGAGAACGTGGAGAGAGAGACACACCATCAGGTACATCACACACCTGTGCTGATCTCACATACTCCACCCTCACAAGAGCTCACCTTACACAGGCTGTGATGCGCGTTTCTATTATTATTCTGCGATAAAGCTTCTTTATTGTCACCAGTGGTTCCACAAAGAACCTTCACCATGGAACCTTTTAATTCCACGACAGGTTCTTTACAGTGGAAATAGGTTATTTGGATTGTTAAAATGTTCTTCACTAAAAACGGGTTCTATATCGCTGTGAAAAAAAAAACTTTTAGAACCTTTATTTTTAAGAGTGTAAGCTAATATTAATATTCCCAAAGAACCGCTGAAGAACCATACAGGAGCTTTATACTGTGCTAGCCCTTAATGAGCGTAAGCTATTTATAGATAACTATAGCCTCAGTAATGCAGAAGAACCATACAGAAGAACCATACAGGAGCTTTATATGAGCTGTGCTATATAGCCCTCAGTAATGCACCGAACCATACAGGAGCTTTATATATAGCTGTGCTATAGCCCCTCAGTAATGCAGAAGAACCGCTGAAGAACCATACAGCCCCTCAGTAATGCCGAAGAACCACACAGGAGCTTTATAGATAGCTATAGCCCCTCAGTAATGCCGAGAAGAACCATACAGGAGCTCCCCTCAGTAATGCAGTAAGAACCATACAGGAGCTTTATAGATAGCATACCCCTCAGTAATGCCGAAGAACCACTTTATAGATAGCTGTGCTATATAGCCCTATAGTCAGTAATGCTTCCGAGTAAGAACCATACAGGAATAGATAGCTGTGCTATATAGCCCCTCAGTAATGCTGAAGAACCATGGAAGAACCATACAGGCTTTATAGAAGCGTAATGTTATATAGCCCTCAGCTAATGCCCCGCTGTAATGAACCATACAGGAAGCTTTATAGATAGCTTATTTATAGATAGCTGTCAGTAATGTATATAGCCCCTCAGTAATGATTGATAGATAGGCTTTATAGATAGTAATGTCTATAGCCCTCAGTACATGCATAGAGTAGAACCGCTGAAGAACCATACAGGAGCTTATAGATAGCTGTGCTATAGCCCCTCCAGTATATGCCGAAGAACCCTGAAGAACCATACAGGAAGAACTTTTATAGATAGCTGTGCTATAGCCCCCTCAGTAATGCCGAAGAAGAACCATGAGAACCTATACAGGAGCTTTATAGATAGCTGTGCTATATAGCCCCTCAGTAATGCAGAAGAACCGCTGAAGAACCATACAGGAGCTTTATAGATAGCTGTGCTATAGCCCCTCAGTAATGCAGAAGAACCGCTGAAGAACCATACAGGAGCTTTATAGATAGCTGTGCTATAGCCCCTCAGTAATGCCGAAGAACCGCTGAAGAACCATACAGGAGCTTTATAGATAGCTGTGCTATAGCCCCTCAGTAATGCCGAAGAACCGCTGAAGAACCATACAGGAGCTTTATAGATAGCCCCTCAGTAATGCAGAAGAACCATACAGGAGCTTTATAGATAGCTGTGCTATAGCCCCTCAGTAATGCCGAAGAACCATACAGGAGCTTTATAGATAGCTGTGCTATAGCCCCTCAGTAATGCCGAAGAACCATACAGGAGCTTTATAGATAGCTGTGCTATAGCCCCTCAGTAATGCAGAAGAACCATACAGGAGCTTTATAGATAGATAGCCCCTCAGTAATGCTGTACAGGAGCTTTATAGATAGCTGTGCTATAGCCCTCAGTAATGCCAAGAACCATACAGGAGCTGATAGCTGTGCTATAGCCAGTAATGCCCGCTACAGGAGCTTTATAGATAGCTGTGCTATATCAGTAATGCCCTTATTTAGCTGTGCTATAGCCCTCAGTAATGCCGAAGAATACAGGAGCTTTATAGATAGCTGTGCTATAGCCCCTCAGTAATGCTGAAGAACCATACAGGAGCTTTATAGATAGCTGTGCTATAGCCCCTCAGTAATGCCGAAGAACCGCTGAAGAACCATACAGGAGCTTTATAGATAGCTGTGCTATAGCCCCTCAGTAATGCCGAAGAACCGCTGAAGAACCTAGATTTGGTGCTATACAGCACCATAAGTGGTTCCCCTATGATTACGAGCCAAAGAACCAATTTTTAGTGCTATATGGCACCATTTTTTAAGAGTGTAAAGAATTGTATTTAAATAAATGCTGTTCTTTGGAACTTTCTATTCATTACAGTGTCCAGGAAAATATATATCACGCTTTCCACAAAAGTGTTAAGCAGCACAATTGTCTTCAGCATTGATGATAATAAGAAATGTTTCTTGATCAGTATATTATAATGTTTTCTGAAGGATCATGTGACTGAAGACTGGAATGATGCTGAAAATTCAGCTTTACAACACAACGTTTTGATCTAGCATATGTGTAACGCTTGAAATGAGTTTTGTTTAAAAATATAAATTGTGACTATGTATGAATATCAGTATTAAACTGAAATTCCTTGCAAAGGTAAATACCGAAGGTAAAGAAACTGCCTCAATAAAAACTCCCTCAGCAGTGTTTAAAAGCATCTCAGGATGTAACTTGTAAAGTTGTTTGATGAATGACAAGATTGAGCTTAGTTGGGATCTAGACACAGAAGCTCATATATAAGGTTTTAATTTGTGTTACTTCAGTTTCAATGACCTCTGTTATCCTAAATGTATAAAACAGATATTTAATGTGTCAGTGTGTCCAACCTTTGGAAGTGTGCACATAGGCCTGTATAAACAGCAGAGGGTGTCTTTGAAACATCTGACGTTCATTTGTTTGAGTTAAGACGGCTTTGGAAACAACTTTACATAAAAGAGTATTGCATATACGAACCCTATGGAAGCCCTTTACCACCACAAAATTAAATACAATTTAAAAATGTAATTGCGATATATTGTAATAAGAAAAAAAGTCAGAATTGTGAAATGTAAAGTCAGTGTTTAGAATTTTCTTGCAATTTAAATTTTACATCTCGCATATCTAAATTTTTCTCAGAATTATAACTTTACATCTCGCATTTCAAACTTTTTTCCTTTTTACATCTCCATTCCTTTTCTTGTTTCAAACAGAAAAAATGTCATTGCACCTTTGTATCTTGCAATTATTATTTTTTCTCACAATTGCAAATTTATATCTTGAAATTCAGACAAATATAAACATAAAAAGTGTCACAATTACCTTGCTTATTTTTTATTCCATAGCGGAAACAATCTTCCACAGAAACTCGTGGTGAAACTCTGACTTAAGTGGAAAATGTTCTTGTGAACACAATGAAATTCCATGCATATCTTTAGTGTCACTGACACTAATAGTGTTGAAGCTGAGACAGCAGCTGGAGGCTTTCCAGCATTACAGCAGGAGACCTTATGGCCAGATCTGGCTTTCTGCTCAGACGTACTAACATGATGCATATGTTGAAGTCATGTTGTAGTATGCAGTGTAGTGGAAAGCACTTCTCTTAGAGCTCATCCTATAGTTTGGCTTTCTCTTACGCTCAGGTGGTGCAGCGGATCAAAACCGTGGAACATGAGACCAGACTGCTGGTGGTTGACCGAGAGACTGACGAGTACTTTTGCAGCCTGCGTCTCACCTGCACGGAGGAAATGGCCATCCGGATGAGCCCTGCAGCCACGACCCCTTCACCTTCACCGTCCACCAGTAAACAGGGCAATGGCTCAGTGTCCAAACGACCGGAGATCTCCAAACCCATCAGGAAACCTCTGTCACGAGCTCCTAAAAAGGTATGGATCCATTCACTACCTGTCAACGCTATTAAAAGTAAGGTTTTTTCTGTTGTATCTACAAGATGTAGATATCTTTTTGTCTTGAGTAGAACAGTAAAAAAGTTTTTTTAGCTGAAGCAGGTGCTTGGTGATTAATAAAATGCAAGTCAGCATCTCTCTGTTTTGGGAATAAAAAAGCATATCAAGTAGCATAAAATTAATTCCCGTTGCTCCTGATTGTCTTATGAAGCAAAACAATGGGTCTGTGCAAGGAACTGAATGTTACTACGTGTAATCTTGAGCCTCAGGCAAACGGTCCAGATTGATGTCCGGTTCGTGAACGAATCTAATCGTTCTTTGTAGTGAACTGGATGAAGCATTTCACCAAATCAGACAGAACCATCTGAAACAGTGTGCGGCTCGAGCAGCACAGATTTACAAGTTACTCAATCAAAACTCAATTTCAGAGACCTGACAGTCTCTCTGACTCATAATGAGCCAAAATGCAGCAGTATATGATCCTATAATGCTGGTCTTTCCCAACTCATTCAGTGCTCTGGTTCTTCCAGCAGTCACTGAACTGATGAGCCGCTGATATGCACATGTGTGAACCGAGCACTTAATTTAATCAAGGGCCAAGTTTTTATGGTTTCTCATTGTTTATGTAAAAAGGTGAGTTGATTCCACTTTTCACATCCTTGTTGACAGCTTTAATAGTTGCGTATACATTGCATCATTGCGTGATTATGTAAATGAACTGTTAAGTCAGTTTTTTGAACCAGAAATGAATTGTCCGAAAGGCTCTAGATTGCAGGTAATAATGTTGTAAATAATGTTCACATTTCTTGCACAAACTTATCGTTTCACTTCATAAGACCATGGGTATTAATTTTAAGTTCCTTGACATGTTTTTTTTTTTTTTTATTCTCAAAAACGTGTAGCTGCTGACTTGCATTTTATGAATCACCAAGGGCCATGGTGGGTTCAGATAAAAATCTTTAATGCTCTATTAAAGGAAAAAAGGCACCTACTTCTTGGATGGCCTGAGGGTGAGTGAAGTAACAATACATTTTAGGGTCAACTATCCCTTTAAGAACTTCACTTTGGGGAATTCAAAATGGTTCTTCCATGACATCACTTTTGGAACCTTTGTTTTTAAGAGTGTAGAACCTTTCAATTAACCCACGTTGTTGGCCCTTCTCCCTCAACTAATATATAAACCAATGTCTCTGCATCATGAAATATATTGAACATCTGGATGTTCTAGAACAGCTGGCTTGAGTGATGTCATCGCAGTTATATCTAGTTCTCACAGATCCTCACAGACTGTTTATGTAGGGGTTATCGGTTAGTTTGTATGTGTGGTCATCATATATGCTGCAATAATTATGGATTAATGGGTTAATTTGAGTTTAAAACAATAATGAGTTAAGTGAGTAACTCAGATATTATCTTGTTGGCTCTGTCATGGTTGGTTGGTGTCCAAGATATGACGCTCTATTTGTTTTACAATAAATGAGTGTCTCCCGTACATTACGTGTTTCCCATGGCTCACTCATTCAAGAAAATGAATCTCTGGATTTTGACTTTTTCAGCATTTATTCCACTTTTATTCCTGAAAAATCAGCACCATATGTTCATTTCAATTAAAGTTTATTTTGTATAGCGCTTTTCACAATACATATCATTTCATCTTATATCATACTAATTTTACTTGAAGTGAATTAGTTCTTGGTTTGCTTGGTTTAGTTCTTGGGATTTTAGCACATTGCTACCGTATGTGGTTGCTAGGAATGGTTGTTAGGATGTTCTGTTGTGGATTCTTCTTAGGGTGTTCTGGGTGGTTGCTGAGTGGATGTTTATTTTCTCAAGTCAAAAGTGCCCACAGTAAGTCTCAGAGTCAGTTTCTGACCCATTGTATTGTTTTCCAGGCAAAATGGCTTAGTCTGATGACATATAGAAGTGCTAGCACATCTCTCCTCAACAAGACACATGGTTTGAGGAATCATTTATGTCTGTAACACAAACATTTCTGGACAGGTTAATTGCTGAGGGTCAGGGGTTTGTTTAGCCATTAAAAGTGTGATTTTTAACATCTGTAAGCAAGTGTAGATCATGTTTGGAGATATTACATAGCAAAAAAATGCCGTCATTAGTCTGTTAATGCAATATTTGTATAAGATCTTAAAACTTATATTTGTCTTTTTTGAGCCTAATGCATACATCCAACATCTGCTCTCACTTAAAGCCCACTTTCCAAATGGGTTTGCATAGCTCACTGCTGTTTCAACAAGATGGAGTGGAGTGGGGAACATGTGAGGGTGTGAGTGGTGGGTGGATGCGTTACAGCCACATGTGTGTGATAATGTTAAATATGACATTAAAACTGTTAACATCGCTACAGCCCACAAGGTTAAAACAGAGAGGCCGTTTCTGATATCCATCAGAAGATGAACAGAGCAGAGCTACACGGGACAACATCTGCAAATCTGAGCCTTCGCTGGTGAAGCACTTGACTTTACTCAAAGATTTAGATTCCTTTTTGGCAATCTGACCCAAGTCCAATAAAATGCGAAGAGAAACCTTGGACGATGAAAGTAGGATGTAGTAAAATAGTCTCATTTCACCCCGAAAATCCTACTTTTTCTTTTGATTTTGGAGTGATGTATGACTTGAAGGCTTTAATGTTGGACATTAAAAAGTTCTTCAAATCAATGCTTTGGATTCTGTTATTCTAAGAACAGAACTGAAGAATAAAAGCTTCTGTATGGAACTTTAACATGTTCTCATCAAGCTCTACAGCCTGTTTGGGTTCTAACTCCAACATTTGTTTTAATAATATACATTCTGATAATCTCAATGTTTGACTATTTATCTGAACTTTGTAGAGGGATATTTTCCAGTTTTCAGAAGAACCTCCTTATTCAAAGTACATGGAAATGTTATTTTCCAAAATGTCCAGTAATTATAGTTTTTGGATTTGGTGATTGGAAAAACCATCTTCTGGTGTTCCAAAACCACTCTAATTGCGTTTAGCCATATGTCTGTGGGAAGTCTTCCTGTACAGTGGCCTCATATTGGCTGATATTATTGCCCATACAGACCTATCGTTGGACTTGATGATTCCCTCAGTGTTTAACAGTTGTATTGAAACCATCCATGGACTTTCTCCAGGCGTCGGTAGACTGTAGGAAAGTGATGACTCATGAAACCATCCTCCCATCAGAACATTGCTCAGGGTGCCAGATTTGGTGCCACTAACACACATTATCCATCTTTGTGTGTTGATCTTGGATACAAGAGGTTTTAAATAGTTGCCCTGTTTGTCTTGTGAAACTCTGAGTCACAAGTGATTCGGATCTGGGGTCATTTTTGAGGCTCTTCGTTTTGTCATATTCATTAACTATCATCTCCATTTATCATATACTATTTTAGTTTTTGTGCATCACCTACATGATCATTTAAAAGTTTGGTGTTGGTATAATTTTTGATGTTTTTGAAAGAAGTCTCCCACGCTCATCAAGGCTGTATTTGATCAATAATACAGTAAAACAGTAATATTATGAAATATTATTACAGCTTAAAACAACTGTTTTCCATTGAAATGTATTCCTGTGATTAAAAGCTGAATTTTCAGCATCATTAATCCAGGCTTCAGTGTCACATGACCCTTCAGAAATCATATTAAAATATCAAATATTGTCAATGTTGTACAATTCGGACCTGTTTGGCATGTTTTCAACTTATATTTGCAGTTAGCTGCATATAATATGCCTTAATAGTGGGGCATGATGTCACACGGTAACAGAAATTACAATAAATAAATTGTATAAAATGACAACATACATGTGACGACTTGCCCCCAACAAAAATGAAGCCACCAACCATTTACAAAAAATACCTTGTCTTAAATACACTTTTGATGTTTCTGGTTTCCACGTCTACATGTGACAACTAACCCCGGTGTCACATGACCTCAAGCAGCATCTTCAGGACAGTTAATCTTTGAAAGGAGCACGTTAGGAAGCGCAAAAACATTTCAGGCTGGAAATAGAGGCTGTCTTTGGAAGCAGAGGAGTCGTGTGTGTGTTTGAGGTGATATGGGAGTCCTGGGCCATAAAGAAAGGGGTCCTAGGAAGGGGTAGAAAGCATTTGAAGAGGGTTTGGGTGAATCACGCTGACTGCTGCTCCACACAGAGTGAAATGAGAAAGATGAAACTGACAGAAACACATGTAGACTTTGTAATCAGAATCCAAATGTAACAAGCATGGAATGTTTCACAGATATAATTAACAAAAAGCAGTCCAAGAGCGCACATCCAATAGACAAAAAGCTCAATGTGGGAGCTCCACCACACAAGAATATGAACCTAAAAATCAAAGTGGGCACACCTTAGCCCCAGAAATATAAAAATATTTATTTATGTTCTCACCACAGGTGACGTTTCGAGCTCAGACGCTCTTCATCAGACAGATATAATTAATAAAAAAGTAATTAATACAGTAATTAAAACAAATACAAATAATATTATGACATTCTGCACATGGTTATCATTCAAATGAACAAAACACTAAGTACTTCAGAAATTAGATGGCACTTAAACTTTGGCAAATCAAGCATTTATTTATTAGTTTGTTTGTTTGTTTTGTTTTATTTATTTATTGTTTTATATATCTATTTTTGTTTTGTTTATGGTTTAATTTTATTTGGTTGTTTGCTTAGTTATTGCTTATAATTTGATTTATTTATTGTTTTATTTTTATTTATTGCTTTATTTTAGAATAAAATTCAGAAATAAACGTGGGAGTTTTTTTTAAGAATACTGTTCTGAAATATATATTCAATTCCCCACCAGAGTAAGTGCTTGCTTTATTTTTGTTGGCCTTTTAAGATTTTCTTCATGCTCAGCAAATGGTCAGATTCAGCCGTCCGAGAAGGCATTTGGACTCCTTACATCTTTCCTCTCTCTTTCAGTTTTTCCTTCAGGGAGCTCTAGGAAAAGTCACATGCAGAAGAAAGCGTTGTGAATACTGACCCGGTCTCTAATCCAGCAGATCCATTGTACGGATCTTCCACAGCGCTTTATAAATATTTGACGATTTTAGGGCTGCTGTTTGTCCCTGTTTTTCCAGAGTAGCCCTTTCTCCAGCTGTTACTCATATGGAGGAATTACATGATCATCTGAAGCTGTTCTCAAGATGTCCGGGGATTTCACAATCTACCGAATGTTCATAAAACAGCTAACTGAACAAGCAGTGGGATACTTAGAAACAGCCTCGTTCCCGTCCTTATAGCTAGTTGGCGCTGGGATTGTTTGGTTTTGATTTGGGACCCTTAAACTCTCTTCAAGTGCTTAAATCACTGCCATGTGCAAGACAACAGCCTGAACCTGTTACACAACACTTCAGCACAATGATTTTGCGGGATCTTTACTACTATTCTCCTTAGGGAAATTGATTTCAACAGTAACGGATAAACCTTCGAAGACAGATCTACTGTGAGATCCGATGCTGTTAATTGATTGCACAATCCTTTATATGTGATCTGTTCATTAATTCAACTTGTTCTTAGAATAATCATGTTCAATAGTGGAATTTTGTGGTGGTACATTATCCATGATCCTGTACAGACAATTCCACCAATCAGAGAGTCGCAGAGAACAAATTGCGCCAAAGTCTATCTTTAGCTCCGCCCACTCCCATGAAGCGCATAATCAAGTCCCTCTCTATGCTCTCAAAGTACTTAAATAATGATGTATATATGCATATTTTGCAATGTACTTAAAATGTACAGTTTTTATAGATCCAAACAGCACCCTTTGAATTAATAGGTTTAATGTTTTATTTGATTTGCAAAGCTTCATGGGATTGCAGTCTTGTACTTATGTCTTTTTGTTTGATTTTAATATACTTTTTTTGCTTCAAAAGAAAGTTTTGTAATGTTGTGATTCACCTCGTAGCTGGTTGGTTGGGTTAATGACTTATAATGCGTAAAAGACTTTTTAAAATCCCAATGGGAAAAATGAATGGGAACACTTACCAGTGCGGCTGAAAAAGTGGGCGGGCACTAGGGATGGGCGATATGGACTTAAAAAATATATCATAATATTTTCTTGTATATATTGCGATAACGATATCAATGACGATAGATCACATGCATCCACTGAGAGACAAAAAACCTCCGGTTTCTGAAGTATTGTCTTTCCTATTTCTACCAAAAATAGCTTGGTTGTTGTGAGTATACACGCAATGTAATGTCTGTTTTATTCATACTGGAATCCAGAGGGCGCCCTCGAGCATAAACCCCACATATGCATCACAGAAGTAATAGAACTGATGACATATGATCGAGCTACCGCTGTAGTGGAGTAAAAAGTATAGAAACGTTAACTCTAACTCTAGCACTCTCTATTCTAATTCTATTTGATCTATCTGTCTTCTTTTTATAAAAAAAACACCCTCTATCAATTGCATATTTATTATCTAACTGCTAGCTTTTCTTGAAAAACTAACTCTAACTTTTTTTTTTATTTTATCTACTTGTTTCTTTAAAAGAAAACTTGCTACGTGTACTGCGTTAGACTAACCCAGACTTGTAATAGCACTTGCATGTTGTTGCTCTTTTGTTGGTTTTGATTGCTTCTATTGTCCTCAATTGTAAGTCGCTTTGGATAAAAGCGTCTGCTAAATAACTCAAATATAAATATAAATGTAAATGAAACGGTTAAACTGATCAAACATGATTTTGACAGTATACTGTATGGTTTATCTGTGTTCTTCAAGCCATCTAGGGTATTTTTATAAGAATAAGTATATTTATAATGCAATAGGCTTTATTGCTGTATAGAATACTATCAAATTTGACGATTTCTGCCTCATTCTGTGATATGAAACCACGTCTGGTCACAAAAAGAAGTTATTACTAACAATCAACTGATGTTATGAAGTGAATTTTGAGTAAAAGTCTGTGAATAAATCTCTTTGTTGGACAACAGGTTTGTAAACCGGCTCATACACATGCAAAACTTTATCGCACTCATGCTTTTGTAGTTATGTTACATTTATTCATTGCACAGATGGATTTATTTATATTTTTTGTCACGTGTACAGCCCTGACCAAACCAGTTCCAGATTATAGAGGCAGCTCCTCGTTTAGCGATAAACTCCTCCTCAGTTTCACCTCTGACTTCCGCCATGTCGCTCCGCGCGGTCGCACACAGAAATATGTCAACAACTAGACTTTATTGTTGTTATCGCGGGAAGACTAATTCTTATCATGGCGAGAAATTTTACCGGTATATCGCAAATGGTACGACATCGCCCATTAGTAGCGGGCTCTGATGCACTCTATTTCTACTATTTGTTTGTTTTAAAAGTGAAATGTCATCATGTAATCACCCTCATGTCATTTCAAACCATATCTGTGCAACAGAAAATATGTTTTTTAGTCCATAGTCAAACGAATGCGGTTTTGTTTTGGACCCCATTGACTTTCATTGTACAGACAAAAACGCTCCTCAAATATGTAGTCTTTCATCAGTTTAATTAATTCTTACAGGTGTGGAACGACATGATGATGAGTAAATGATTTTCATTTAAATATCACTTAAACATGGAGAGTCTTTTGAAAATCTTTCCCACAATCCACTTTTGTACACGCAGCTCGCAAGCCAAGTTCAGGCTGCGGAACGAGGCTGTTTAAGAAAGTTAAACACTCTTCGCTCGTCCTGAAGTGTTGACAGTCATCTGGGTCAGAGAATGTGAGATCTGGAGCGATGCTGGACTGACCTACTTCCACACGCGCTCGTGATGAATGCCGGAGATCCAAACGGATCCCGAAGTACTTCCACACGGTTCTCGTGATCTTTTTTCTCTCCTGCTGGCATATGCCGGAATCCAAACGATCCCGAAGTCTCCGGTTCTCCAATCTTTTTTCTCTCCTGCTGGCATAAATGAAACATCTGCGTCGGCATCACACATCTGTCTAAACAAACACGATACGACTGAATGTTTGAGTGCAAGAGATGTGTGAGGATAAACTCTGGCCTAGATATGAGCCGAGAGGCTGGTTTTGGTTTGGTGTGTTGAAACATAAGCATCATGGGAAACTCAGACATGCAGGTAAAGGTTCGGATGACAGCCAGCGTTTGCATGTCTTCGTACAATGTCTGCATGCTTGAACATCAGTCAGTGTGCTTGGTTCATTAGTGGACTAACATCCCTGTAGGTATGTGCACCAGTCAAACCTGCTCTTAAAGGCAATTTTGGCTCCATATTTCCATGGAAACTAATTGAAAGTTAAGCGCTTTCCATTTCAATGCGCCGGTCTGTGGTTTCACCTTAAAAAGGATTCCTATGTGGTGCTGTATTGTTTGTGTTGCCTCTGCAGTGTTTGACTGAGTGTTTGTGGTTGGACTCATCACAGTTTGGCTGCACTATGCTGTTTGGATTCGTCTGTCTCGGATAAATATGTTTGTTGTGATGCCTGAAGTGAAACGGTCTTATGACTTTTTAAAGTTCAGCTGCGTACAGTATTGTAATTAGTATAATTGCATTGAGGTAGTGATACTGAAATCTAAATGAATGCTTTTTTTGATATATATATATATATATATATATATACATACACGTACATTACATATTAACAAAGTAATTTTTATATATAATGTAACAATAATAATATAATGTTCATAAAATATTATAATTTAATTATTGATTAATTATAAACATTATTTTAATTATAATACAATTATTATCTAATATAATGTAATATAGTGTTTATAAAATATTACAATTTATTATTTTACAATTTAACATTGATTGATTTGATAAACATACTGTACATTGATAAACATTGAATTTAATAATTCCAATATAATGATTATTTTATATTATATTATTTATAAATGCACAAGCTTCTGCAATATTTGCATCAGAAATGCGCTTATGCTGTCTTAATTGACTTAATGTGTTGTATGTATTTATTTATTTGATGACAACAGATATTTTTAGGTCTGATGTAAAAGGGATAGTTCACCCTTTTTTTGCTTATATGATTAAACTCAATGGGCTCAAATGTTATCAATATGTTTTGTGTGTGTTCATAGAAGACAGAAATTCATAGAGGTTTGCAATGAAATGAGGGCAAGTAAATGAAGACAGAATTGTTAATTTTCATGTGAACTGACGCGTTACGTAGGCAAGTCCTTTTTGTTGCTGCCGTATCTCAGCATAGTTTTGGTTTGCAGACTCACGCTGAGGTTTTAGACATTAGTTCTGGTTTATGTGTTGTTTCTGCACACCGCTGTACCTCAGGAACTGCATGGCTTCTCTCTCTCAGTCTGAGCTCCTCCTCTTTATTCCCCTCATGATCCCGCTGTGAGACGAGGGGCAACTGTGGAGTCCAGATGTGTGGGTCTGTGGAACATTGGTGAGCGAGAGGGGTTCAGGCCGGGCTTGAGGGGGGAGGGAGCGCAGATTCGGATGTGTGACAAAACAGGCCTCGTTTTCAATAACCAGAGCGGCAATGACTGTTTGTCTGCAATGAGGACATTAACCAGAGCTGTTTCACAAACTGAACGTGCTACTCATGTGACTGTAAGAGAAAGCCATGGCGGGACGCCCAACGCATCACTCACTGCCCTGCCTGCAGGCCCAGGATTGGAGAAGCTTGCTTGGAGGCACTTTAGAGATTTATTTCTTTAAAATTTCAATTTGCATTTTTTAGTTTATTTATTTGTTATTATTTAGTTTTATTTCAGTAGTTGCTGTCTATATCACTGCTAATAATAATATAGAGTTTTTGTTGTTGTTTTATTTCATTGGATTTGAGTGGTTGTTTTCTCTATATTATTAGTATTATTACTATTGAGGGCTTTTTATTTTGTTGGATTTCAGTAGTTTTCTTTAAATTATTATTATTATCAATATATTTTACTCTATATTATTGTGATTATATTGAAGTTGTTAGTTTATTTGTTTAATAACACTATTCAGAAATGTTTAAGTGCTAATTTTCTAGTTTTGTTTTGGTTTGTTATTTGTCATCTAGTGGCATTTTCAACATTTAATGCTGGCGAGTTGTATAGACGTAAACGTTTCTATTTTACCATGTATCAAAAACTCAATTTATTTTGTGGCAATTTTTTTTTTTTTTTTTGGTATCAGTTTGATTGATTGATTTATCGATATGAAATGAATACATTTATTCAGCAAGGATGCATTAAATTGTTCAAAAGTGACAGTAAAGTGTAACAATTTCTGTTACATTTTTCAGTTTTTTCTATTTTTATTCATCAAGAATCCTGCAAAAAAAAATGTATCACAGTTTCAGATTAAAATAATAAAAAATATAAACACAAAAATATAAAACCACACCACAACACCAACAATAAACTTATTCAAAGAAGGTAAGTTTTGAGGCAGCATGACAGGTTGTGGATTTGAACCAACATTGAGCAGAAGAGCAGAAAGCTAATCATCATATTAAAATGATTTGAAGATTGTGGAGTAAGAAGTTCTGATAAGATCATGTGACACTGAACGGATGTTTTAAATTGTATTAATATTTCACAATATTACGTTTTTTCTGCATTTTTGATCAGATAAATGCAGCCTTGGTGAGCAGAAGATACTGCTTTCAAAAACATAAAAGATCTTACAGACCCCAAACTTTGTCTGTATATTAAGATGGAGTAGGAGAAACACATTAAATAGATCTGGGACAGTTAGAAACTGACTCTAAACATCGTAACTGAGACCAAACAACTGTGCTAAGGCCTCTTCATTCATTTAGCATTTGTGTTTCTGTGTACCATTGATTGAAAACTCTGCTGAGGCTGAAAGCGAGGAGATTATAGACACATCTATGATCACACACTGAGGATGAGAGGAGCTTGTGAATGTAGAGCGTTGATGTGATCTACTTTTTTTCTGTAATTGTGCATCTCTCCTTTGAGCTTCTAAGTGAGGGTGAGCAAGTAAGTGATTTATAGTAGAGAATAGCTGCTGCGTAGGTACCAGAAAAGAATGAGCGGCAGCCTCATGCTGGGCCTGCCTGTGAGTCTTCAAGACGCCGCTGCTTTCTCTCGCTCCAACACATGGTCCTCCAGCAAACCCAGCTCTGAGACACAGCCCAGATTTATCTTCTTCAAATTTCTGAGACGAGATTAAGGAACCTAATTACCTTATGAAGCTTTCACAAAGTTTGAGATAACGTGTGTCCTCTAGCACTTGTTGTTGGAGATCAAGACAGTCCAATAATTGTTGATTCTATATGTATTAAAATCTCCAAGTATTAAAATATTGCGTCAGAGTGTTGTAAGAAGGTCTGAGGATAGTTCAGTTCAGTTCAGGAAAAGGAGGTTTGATTCAAACGAGGACAGTAAAAGGGAGGGGATAGCACATTTAAAAACCACCATGTGCGGGCTTTCTCCATTGACCAAAGCGCTTCACAATATCCAAACCCTTTTCCATGGAAAGCTTATTTGAGAGAGATTGTGCCACACAAACAAAATGAATACAGTAAAAACGTCACAATGTCTCGACTCAACTCAAAATAAAAGCCAAGGAATATTAATATTTCAAGTTTTTTCTGTTTTTGTCTTAAGAAATGCTTTCACTAAAAGATAAAAAACAGTTCTGTGTATTAAGACAAGGAGAAACACTCTGAGTTAGAAACAGTTCTTATGTGTACAGGTAAACTATGAAAGCGAGGAGATCCACAAATAAGGTGAATGTAGAGCATGTGATGTAATTGTGGAGGTCCACTGAAAAAGCTTGGTCACCTTTAGCAAACCCAGCTTGAGACACAGCCCAGGAGACGAGCCTTTTTCAATCTGGGTCTCGGAACATCCAGGAGTACCTGAAAAGCCACACAAACAAAATTGGACGACCTCAGTGCTTTAACAGGAGTGTGGACATGTAAAAGCTCTGATAAATAGGCAGGTGCCAACCCATGTAAAATCTTAAAAACAATCAATAAAATCTTGAACTCAATCCTGAAGCGGACAGGAAGCCAGTGTAGTGAAGCTAAGACCGGGGTAATGTGCTCATACTTTTTTGTCCCAGTTAAGAGCCGAGCTGCTGCATTCTGGACTAACTGTAAGCGTTGAAGAGATGACTGATCCAAACCAACATATAACGAGTTACAATAGTCTAGTCTTGATGTTATAAAAGCATGAATTACACTTTCAAACTCCTTACGCGGCAGGTAGGGCTTGACTTTAGCCAACAGTCTCAGTTGAAAAAAACTGGCTTTTACAACAGAACTAATCTGTTTTTCAAATTTAAAAGCACTGTCGAAAATCACACCGAGATTCCTGGTAAATGGATGAACATACAATTCTAAATTACCAAGTGCATCTACACAAGCACTTAAATCCCCAGGATGACCAAACACAACAATCTCAGTCTTATTTTCATTAAGACAAAGAAAGTTCTGATCCAGCCATGTTTTAAAATCTCTCAGGCAATTAAGTAATGACAGAAATGAAGCTTTGACATTTGTTTTGACAGGCAAATACATGTGTATATCATCCGCATAACGATGGAACAATGGAATTGTGTTTTCTAAAAATATACCCCAAAGGCAGCATATACAAAGAAAACAACATCGGGCCCAATACGGATCCTTGGGGAACGCCACAAGAAAGTGGGGCAGCAGATGAAGAAAATTCACCTAGGTGAACAGAAAAACTTCTGTCTGTCAAATATGATTGAAACCATTTAAGGGCTATGCCCTTAATACCGACACACTCTTCAAGTCTAGACAAGAGAATCGAGTGGCTGACCGTATCAAAGGCCGCAGTCAAATCCAAGAGGACTAAAACAGTTACCAGAGTCCACAGCTAAAAGAAGATCATTAGAAACTCTCAAAAGAGCAGTTTCTGTACTGTGACGGGGCTTAAAACCAGACTGAAATCTAGAAATCTTAAATCCAGTCTAGAAATGATTTAAGTTGATTAAAAACTACTCTCTCCAAGATTTTCGATAAAAAGGGGAGTTTAGATATAGGTCTAAAATTAGACAAAATTGAAGAATCCAAATTATTCTTTTTTAGAAGCGGTTGAACAATGGCATGTTTAAAAACAGCTGGTACACACCCTGAGCTGAGAGATGTATTAACCAAAGATACAATGCTTGGTCCAACAGTGTCAAAAACATCTTTAACCAAGCGTGCAGGAATACTATCAAGGGGGCAGTTTGTAGGACGTAGCTGTTTAACTATGTCAGAAAGATGAGAAAATGTAACCGGCTCAAACTGCTGGAAGACAGCTGGGCAAAAAGAGAAAATAGGAGGGTCAGTGATAACCGTGATGGGTGGAAAACTAAGACCAGTAATCTTGTCCACAAAATATTTCAGAAAGTTTTCACATAAGATTAAAGATGGTACAATACAATCTGAATCACGTGGGTTAACAAGAGAATTAAAAACATGAAAAATAACCTGGGGCCGCTGTCTATTACTGGCTACAACGTCTGAAAAAAAATTAGCTCTCTGGTATTTATATAGTGCATCCTGCATCATTTCGAACAAGATTTTTAGTTTTTATTTTTTTTACTTTCTCTCAGCTACTCTGCAGGCACGTCTGAGAGAGCGAGTAGTGTCATTCAACCAGGGTTCAGACACAACTTTAGGATGTTTTTTCCTCAACGGAGCAACAGAGTCCAATGTCTTCAGTACAAATACAGTCAAATAAGACTGAATTCTTCCACACTGAGATCACAGTCATCAAGATTGTACAACAACGAATCTTTAAAAACACTAGAAAACTGTGAGGCAGTTAAAGGGTTAATTGCCCGCACACTGCGAGCAGAAGCGCAGGTGGAAATCTCCGAATTGGGAACAACCACAGTAAATAAGACAGGCAGGTGATCTGAAATACCCATGTCACATATTTCAATATTATATACACATATATCCAAAGTATGTTCTTTTTCATGAGTCGGACCAGTGACAGACTGAGTGAGATTAAACGAGTCAAAACGAGTCAGGATAAGCGTCAAGTCTCTTATGTTCACCAAGGCAGAATTTGTTTGATTAAACATACAGTAAAAAGATTAAAATTGTGAAATATTATTACAATTGAAAATAGCTGTTTTCTATTTGAATATATTATAAAATGTCATTTATTCTGGTGTTCAAAGCTGAATTTTCAGCATCATTGCTCCAGTCTTCAGTGTCACATGACCCTTCAGAAATCAGTCTAATATGCTGATTTGCTAATATTTCATATTATTATCAATCTTGAAAACAGTTGTGCTGGTTAATATGTTTTTGTAAACTGATGCTTTCATACATTTCTATTTCTAATCTTACTGCAGATTGACAGATTCCTTGTGGCTGTGATTGTGAGTAAAGGTCAAAGGTTATCGCCCCATGCTGGTTTGGGTGTAACATCACATCCTGAATGGTTCAAAAATGTAGTGAACATCATGCATTACAATAATAACAGGTTTAACTATAGGCATTATAACAGGGGGTCATTTGTATTACAAGAACACATGAAGAGTTTATGTGCAAAAACAGATAATAAATCATGTTTTTATTGTTATGTTTTATTGTTAGCTGTATTTTTTTGTATTTTTTTAACCCAGTCAAAATAACCCAACTGCAGTTTGATTGAGATTAATTGGAATGCACAAAGAAAATTATTAAAAACTGACGTATCTGTTTTTGCAAATTAACTCTTCATATATATAACACATTATGTGGCATTATAATAAATTACCGTCATAATGCATAAAGTCTTTCAATTAGCATAATCCATATCCTCTTAAGTTTTATTATGTGTATGTTAAAACTGCATTTCTGGTGTTGTTACACTCACAAAACGTGCATTTGGGGGAGGAAGTCATGTCGCAAGTGGATGGGAATTTGGTCTAATTGATTCAACATGCTTGCTAGGGGTCACACAGCTACGAGGGGGGCGGCGTAACACGACACCGCCGAGTCTAGAAGTTTTCTGCTCGGGAAAGTTGATTGGTTGTGAATAACACTAAAGTGAAGCTTTTCTGATTTGGAGTAACTATTTTGAGGACAAATAGACTTAACAGACGTTATAGTTAGAGTTGACTCATGCCCAAAATATAAAAGTGTTTTCCAATCGGTTTGTATGCAGGAAAGTCCATATGATGTGGAAAAATATGTTCATACGTGTGTATGTTTCCAGTCTCCTCCCTGCTCTGAGACTCCCTCCTGTGTTTCCTGCTGGGCCCGTGTCAGTTTGTCGGTCTGCAGAGCCGGGGCCCCTCTGTCGTCTGCGTCCCGCGCCGTGTCAACAGCTGCAGGCGGTGCTGCTGTGTGGAGCGTGTCTGTGCTGGGCTGATAACGTGGGTGTGGGGCTGTGGAGCATCAACAGCATGCACAAACACGCATTACAAACAGCTAAGCGGCGAATACACCAAACACGTGAAGTAACGCGCATGGTTTAGGGATGTGAATCATTTGAATTGAATCAATAATAGTTCCTATTAGGTCCATTAATGATTCTTTTAGGTCTTTTTTGGCCTTTTTCATATATCCTGACCTATATATCAGCAAGAGCTGTTAATGCCAGGTATGTTTATCAGTGTTGGGGAAAGTTACTTTTAAAAGTAATGCATTATTTACAATAGTTGCTTTACTCCCTAAAAAAGGAACTAATTATGTTACTTAGTTACTTTTTATGGAAAGCAATGCATTACGATTACTTTTGAGTTACTTTTTATATCTGGGCAGGGCTTGATTGTTTGTTTATTATATAAAAAAGTTTACAAATGTAAAACCTTTTTCACAACAAAAGTGAAATGAATCCTCCTCAGGCTGAAGGAAATGTAAAATCATGTCATCAGTGTTCCTGTGGCTCAGTGGTAGAGCATTGCGTTAGCAGTGCAAAAGGTTGTGGGTTCAATTCCCAGGGAACACATACTGACACAAAAAATGTATAGCCTGAATGCAATTGTAAGTTGCTTTGGATAAAAGCATCTGCCAAATGCGTAAATGTAAATTCATGTCTGTACCGTAGAAGACGCAGCTTGCACAAATTACATGAAGAATATGATGCAAGGAGAGAAAAGTTCAACACAATTCAGAAATAACAAAAATCAAACACGTATGTGTTATTTTTTGCTGATTAGTATGCTTGAATTGGATCATGGAATGTCAGTAGTGAAGACATTGGTTAATAAAATGGGATTAAATACATAAATTATATTTGTCTTATTAACATGTTTAATTACTGCTGGTTTGTATAATATTCTGAGTTTGCATTTGACTGTTTTTATTCATTTTGAGGAATACTGAATCTGTTTTTGTGCAGATGAGATGAGTAAATATATGTTCATATTTAGTCTATAACTACAGTAAGATCATGTTCACACAACGCTCTCAACATAGCAACACGAGAGCTGTCGGTCAAGACATGGGACACAAAGTAACTGGAGTTACGTATTTGAAAAAGTAACTCAGATATCTCCTTCTAAATTAAAAAGTAATGTGTTACTTTACTAGTTACTTAAAAAGTAATCTGATTACGTAACTCACGTTACTTGTAATGCATTACCCCCAACACTGATGTTTACACATATGAGGAATTTGTTCTGATGACAGCGTGACAGAATGACAGTGACAAGACCCAGATAATACAAATAATAAAAACACTAGATTCGTAGTACTAAATGTTTTTGATTCATGAAAAAGAGTAATTTGTTCAGGAAACAGACCGCAGACTACAGGCTGGTTGTGCTGTACTGAAGGATTCTGATTCACTAAAAGAACCGGTCCATTCAAACAGACTGATTGGAATAATTTGTTCAGGAATCAGACTACAATAGCTGCACGTTTTTGATTTAATGAAGAAATGACTTGTTAGTCATTCAGTGATGAACCGGACTACATAGGGATGGCTGACGTGAAACTGACGTTTCGACACGGTGTCGAGATCCCGAAGCGCAGATGTTTCGAAACACTGCTCCGAAGCGTGATTCGACACACCCATGTCACGTGACTAAGGCGATTCGAAGCATCGGGGCGTGTCACAAGTGTTTTGAGACGTGGCATACCTGCCGATTCTGCGTTTGATTGACAGGGTCGGGAACAAATCACACCATTGCACATCTGTCTCAATCTAACTCCCACAAAGTCTAAAAGTGGAGTTACCGCATCTTCACTTCGTGGGTTTTTGTGAGAGGATTTTTTCAAAGGCTGGAGAAATTCTATTTAAAAAAAGAAGTAGGCTAAGTCCATCAACAGAAGAACAATTAATATTTGTAAATAAAAATCTTTACATGTAAAAAAAAATAAATTAAGACATTGTTGCTTGATGTATTTTATTGTCTATTATTCATTACCAAAATACCACTTATTTAGTCACAAAGAGTTAATTCAGATGTCAGACCGATGTTTCAACACTTTACAAGAACAGAACAATAAAAAACCCAGGATTCGAACCCAAGGAGACAGCATTCCAGTCAAGCACACTACCACTCCCCCAAATCACTTGGTGGATTGAGGAACACAACATACGTTATAATTCATCAATTCGCTTAACTGTTTCTTTGTTGAATGACCACTAGGTGTTGAAATGTTTCGGAGCCTCGACACATTTGCTTCGACTGCTTCAGTGTGTCACGAAGCCTCGCTCAGCCCACCGTTAGGACTACACTGGTTGCACTGTATGTTTTTGATTCATCAGAAAGAACTAGCTCAGCTGATTGAGAATCAGACTGGTTACACTATACCAGTGGTTTTAAAACCTGTCTTGCAAGCACTCCCTTATCAGACACGCATAATTCAACTCATCAGATCGTTAGTAGAGACTGCAAGACCTGATTTGGGTGTGTCTGACAAAGGAGACATCATGTGCAGGCCAAGGGTGCTTGCAGGACAGGTTTGAGAACCACTGCACTGTACTGAATGTTTTTATTCACCTAAATTTGACTCATTAGAGTCATTTGCTGAAAAATCAGACTTCACAGGTTGTGCTTTAATGAACCGTTTTGATTCACATTAAGTCTGATTCATTACAATCATTTGTTCAGGAATCAGACTACACTGGTTTCACTGTATGTTTTTTTATTCATCAAAAAGCACCAGCTCATCAGAATCATTTGACTGAGAATCAGACTAGTCAAGCTGTACTGAATGGTTTTGAATCACTAAAAGTACCTGAAAGCAACCTGACTTATTTGAGTCATTTGTTTGTGTATCACACTGTACAGGTTGTGCTGTATTGGATGTTCTTGATTCACTGTCCATTCAAATTGATTCATTAGAATCTTTAATTCTAGAATTGGACTACACTAGTCACACTATACATGGATTTACAAAAGAATGACTTGTTGAGTCATTCATTCAGGAATCAGACTACACTGTTTTCAGTTCATAAGAGTCATTCATTTCATAATAAGAATAAAAAGTGATTCTTGGTTCCTAGCCCTACGACTTTTGATTCAGTAGAATTTAAAGTAAACACAGTAGCTTCTGAATCCATGTTTCCATGCGAGTGTGTCGTTTCTGTTGTGCTTTGTGTCGTGCTCTAGATGCCCCAGCGGTGAAAGGGTCAATGACAGTCACGTGTGAGAAATCCCTGAGGTCCAAGTGTCAATAATTCAGAAGCATCTGTATCATTTTACAAGCCCATGCTTTGAACCACACAGGCTGCGGCTTATTGTGACAGGAAGTTTGAGGGATGCTTTGTGCCGCTCTCCCGAGTGTTTTCCCATACTTATCCCACACATCCATGTTCAGGCCAGGAACAGAACCCTCAGGACCTGGAGTGACAGGAAGAGGGCGTAATGCTGGAGGGCACTGAGGGGTGTGACAATGGAAATATTATAACTGTTGCTTCAGCAGGGAACGAACAGGGAGGTTTATTTGAGGCACAGAATCATAAAACCATTTGGAGGTATTTAGCAGTGGAAGTGTCGGAAACAGAGAAATGCTTGTTCCTCCTGCCAGTCCCAGACTCCTCTGTGTTTCTGTCTAACAGTAGTTGTTCTATCAGAGGTCCGCTGTGTTGAGGAGGTGGGATGGACTGCTCCTGAATTCAGTGGAATAAACTCTCCGTCTTGGATTGTTTTAAACCCTATAAAGTCTACTGTATCATATTTGAACTTGAAATTGCATTTCAACGTGACTTTCTCGTGTCATCTGATTAATAGTTTATACTTTTTAACACGTAAAAGGCTTTTAGTTTTATTCTTAAAACATCTTGTGAATTCTTTACAGATTTTTATTAAGTAAACATGAGAAAAAGACATGAGGATTTTTATAATACTTACTGGACTGAAGCAACTTAGGTTTACTTGATTTTCCATACTTTTATTATTAGTAGTATTTTTAATCATGTGAAAAAAATGCATCAAATATTTTAAAGGTTACACTTTTGAGGAACATTTATTTGTTCATATCTTAGCCAATATTGTTTTGCATTGCATTGTAAATAGTCTGTTATAAAGATCTGATATAATACTGTAATACTGATATAAAGATTGATTTACAAGATTTCAGAATTTCATCTTTTTGTCCATATAAATATCAGCAACTGCATAAATTGCATATTTTTGATCAGTTTGGTCCTTTGAATAAAACTTAGGTGTTATTTTCCTCAAAACAGCTTTTATTTATTTATTTACATATGTATTTATTTATTGTCTAAAAGTTTTATAAACTGTTCCAATTGAAAAAAAAAATCTGATTATTATATCATATTTCAGGCTTCAAAGGGTTAATATTCCGATACTAGTGAATCATTTTAACCATTTATACATCCCATTATAAACCTTTATACTTCCAGAATACCCTCACTTTTCCTATAATATATAATACAGTCTAAGCCAAGGCCCTTCATGTGATACAATGTTAAAAAGCATTTATTTTACTTTTGCTTTCCACATATAATCACTAAAGAGCACACTCTAAAATCTGATATAAAGTACTGGTGTATAGCGTACTTCTTATCTGAACATCCTCTGTCCATATCACGTGTCTTAGAAGTGTTTCATTCTTGAAGTTCTGGTAGTATAGTATGTTTTCGGAGATGCTGGGAACAAACGACTCTCATCCCAACAAACAGGTCGAACCACAGCAAACACAGACAGAGACACAGACGTTAACCTCTGGAAGCTGATCCTCCGAGCTCTTAATAGATCACATGCCTGACTGTGCCAATATAACAGTTTCATTCACGACATGCAAAAGGCTTTTGTATCTTAAATTGAACATTTACATTTAATCGCTTATATATGAAACAATCTTATTGTCTTTAAAATAAAAAAATCAATCTCACTATACACTGCAATGCGTGAAATGTGAATGAAATTATATCTTTTTTTACATAACTAAGCCTTAAAATGTGTAACACACACACACACACACACACACACACACACACACACACACAATAATGTTTGTGTTTTTTACATCACTCTTAATAGACTCACCTAATGGACCTTGACCTTTGACCTTCACTGTAATTACTGCCTCGTATGAATAGAAAACCTCTTTGCATAGTGAATGTTCCCTGGCTTTTAATGATGTTTTCTCTTTTTGTATTATGTGCTGCATTCTTCCTTTAGTTTATTAAATAGAGCAAAAGTCTCTGCTCTGGATACATATAGGACATGGCCATTCGATCTGGTCAGATGCTGACTTTCAGCTGCTGTATGAATTTTAACCTCCATGATTTTTACTACATTAAACTGGATTCTTACTGAACATTATGATGCCTTTATGAGCACTTACCTCTTCAAAACTCTCCTCCATGGTTTTAGGGTGCGATAAGTGGTTTTCAGTGTTTATTTCCATTGATTTTTGGAGTTATGAACAGAAAGGGAATTATATATATATATATGAGCACTATAATTGTGATGCATGAGTACACGCCACCAGATATGTAGGAGTATGTCATCTTGTAACCTGTAACAAATGCACTTTAAAAAGCACAAATAGATTTTGACATGTTCGTTATGACACTTTATTGTGGTTTCTATGGTGACGTGATGAGTATTTTGAGAGTTTCATTATTTCTGTTATTCACACATCCAGCATCTTTCTGTTCTTCTGCTGGCTTCACTTTCAGTTTTCCAGGCGTACTGCATTCTCAAACAGCGTCCTTCATGGCATTGTTGTGTATTTTCCACTCTCATCTTGGATGAATGGAAGATTTCCTGGCTTGGTTCTTGTTATTGGTTGGTCGTGGCATTTGTAATCTTCCATTACACTTTTTTAATGAGGAAAACTCATGTATTCAAATCACAATGGTGGAATTGATTGTGAAAGTAACCCTGTCATTATGTTTTCAACAATATAGCACACAAATGCATTTCATTTTGTGTTCATTATCATGATTTCTGAGTTGTTTAAGCAGTGGACTGGTAACCAGGATGACTGATTGCTGATATAACAGCAATTCTATGCAAATAACATTTATTTACATTTATTCACAGCAGATGATCCTTATTCAAAATGAACACTACAAGCATGTGTAATAAATAAGAATAATTGTGTTTTTTATTTAAATTATTTTTTTAAAGACCACTCATTTTTTCAAATACCCAAAATATTTATTTATTAATTTTGATGAATTCTTGGTGCAATTAACACTTAATCAGCCAATCAAATAATGGTCATCTGCTAAACGAAACATTGTATAGAGCTGGGCATTACTTATTGTTAGGGTGGATTACAAATTGTAATCTATTAGTGATCCCAAATTACATTACAAAAATTTACAGTAATGTAATCCATTACATTGCACATTTAGGTAAATAATCAGACTACTTTTAGATGACTTTTGGCCTATCTCATTTTTCACATTGATTAAACAGGATAATCTTGTACCATATTGATATAAAAATACAAAGGGTAAGAAATATATTCCATTTTGTTGTTATCAAGTGCATTAAACATTACAGTAACGTCAAGGTTTCCCAAACTGGGTTTGTGAAGGAACTGCAGGGGGTTTATGAGTTTAATGAAAAGCTAATAATTAATTAAATCATACAAATTTATTTCTATAAAATTTCTAATAACAAGTACTTAATTTTTGGAATCTGAATACATCATCCAGATTACATGTAAACATTTGTGCGTGTGTGTGTGTCTGTGTCTGTCTGTGTCTGTGTGTTATGCGTGTTGTGAATGACATTGATGTACTAATTTTTTTAAGGTAAGTGATTGCAATCAATTTATTTGAGCTCCATTTAAATAAACACATTTAGTTGACTAACTTTCAACTACGTTCGTTTATATAAATGTAGCTAAAATGAATTGTAATTTAATTTCAGTGTACAGCAATAATATTGCATACACTGCAAAAAATGTATATCTTCCTCAGAGATTTAAAATGAAACTGATGCAAAAGAAAACTTGAGTTTATGTTTAAAACAAGAACATATATCATTGGGGCGTGAAAACTTTTTTCACTTTAAGTGAAGGTTATTTTTCTGATCTTATTGGCAAATAAACTCTTCGTTTTGATCATTTTAAATTAAACTGAAGTAACCTCTCTTTTTCTCTCTGAAATTATGGATGGAAACACATTGGCTGAAATTCTACTATTTAAAACGTATGTAAAACTGAAATACTGTGAGAAACAAAGAGCTTTTTCAACCTAATATTTACCTGTAGGTTTATTCGTATCTTAAAGTGTCTTTATTTCTTCTTTCACAGGAGGTTCAGCCCTCATCGGAGTCCTCGACCCGGGACCCGTCTGAGCAACTGCCGAGGCTGTGTCACCTGGTGCGGACCGAGATGGGTTACGGCTTTAATCTCCACAGCGAGAGGTCCAAACCGGGCCAGTACATACGAGCTCTGGACCCCGGCTCGCCCGCTGACCGCGCAGGACTCAAACCTCAGGACAGACTCATAGAGGTGAGATCTGATTCTGATTAAATCCAATCCAATTCAATTCAAGATTAGTTTTATAGTGCTTTTTACGATACAATCGTTGCAAAGCAGCTTTACAGGAAATTAAGTTTCTACCATATATTTATATATGGTAGAAACTTAATATATTTAACTTATGGCAAAATTTGGTTAATTATGTATACTGTCTGAGGGTTGGCTTCCTCTCTTTTTTTTATTCGTCACATACTCAATTATACAGGATATAATCAGTAGTGAAATGTGAGTCAGGTCCGCTCAATGGACAGTGCAAAAAATGTAACACAACACAAGAGAATATATATATAAATATACGTAAAAAATTAAAATAAGAAGAAAAATAAAGAGTAAAATGTGCAATAAAATAAAATGTGCAGGACAGTATACTGTGGACTTAATAAATAATAATATAAACAGGGATGTGCAAGAGGAATGTGCAAACAGGTTGTAATGGGTATGTACACATAGCAGCAATACAGATGATGGAGAATAGTGAATATTTTACAGTTTATTAAATTGAGACTTGTAAATATTATTAGACCGAGTTTGAGTTTAGGAGCCTGGTGGCCTGAGGGAAGAAGCTCCTCCTCAAGTCTCTCAGTTTTTGCCATCATGCTCCGGAAGCGCTTGCCAGATGGCACTAAAATGAAAAAATGGTTACCGGGGTGATTTGAGTCCTTGATGATTTTAGCAGCTCTGCTTTTGCAGCGTTTGAGGTAGATGTCCTGCAGAGAGGGGAGAGCAGACCCCGAGATGCGCTCAGATAAGCGCACAACTCTCTGCAGAGCTTTGCAGTCCTGACTGGAGACGTTACTATACCACACTGAGATGCACTGAGTCAATACACTTTCTATGGCCCCTGAATAGAAAGTTTTCAGGATTGCTGGTGAGACCCTGAATTTCCTCAGCTGTCGCAGATGGTACAGTCTTTGCCTGGCTTTCTTAACCTGAGTTTGAATGTGTGTAGTCCATGTCAGGTCCTCGGAGATGTTTACACCGAGGTACTTGAAGCTACTCACCCTCTCCACAGGGGTCCCACTGATCATAAGAGGAGTGTAGGGCCGCTGCTGTCTCTTCCTGAAGTCCACGATCAGCTCTTTAGTTTTGCTCACATTCAGAGAGAGACAGTTGTCCTGGCACCATGATGTGAGTCTCTCTACCTCATCCAAGTATGCGGTCTCATCATTGTTGTTAATGAGGCCCAGAACCACAGTATCATCAGCAAATTTAATAATAGAGGTGGAGCTGTGAGAGGACACGCAGTCGTGAGTGTAGTAGAGAGTAGCAAGGGGACTCAGGACACAACCCTGTGGGGCTCCTACGTTCAGGGTGAGGAGTGGTGAAGGCCGACTTTCACCACTTGTGGTTGGCGGTGAGGAAATCTTGAATCGAGGTGAAGTGTTTAGGCCGAGGTGAGAGTTTGACAGCCAGCTTGATGGGGACTATAGTGTTGAAAGCTGAGCTATAGTCAATGAATAGCAGACTTACATAGTTCCCATTTTTGCTGTCAATGTGTGTGAGGGAAGAGTGCAGGACGTGAGAGATGGCATCGTCAGTAGATCTATTTGGGAGATAGGCAAACTGAAGAGGGTCCAAAGTAACTGTACCCACTAAATTCCCTCACAGTCTTTCAGTAATTTAGTGGGTACAGGATCTAATAAACATGTTGTTGGTTTAGATGCAGTGATAAGTTTATTTAGCTCATCCTGTCCTATAGTTGTAAAGCAATGCAGTTTTTCTTTGGGTGCGATGAATGAAGCTGAAGTACTAGACGCTGTAGAATCTACATTTGTTATTGTATTTCTGATGTTATCTATTTTATCAGTGAAGAAATTCATAAAGTCATTACTATGAAACTGTGAGGGAATATTTAGATCGGGTGACATCTGTTTATTTGTTAATCTAGCCACTGTGCTAAATAAAAACCTTGGATTGTTTTGGTTATTATCTATGAGTTTACAGATATGCTCGGTCCTGGCAGCTTTTAGAGCCTGTCTATAGCTGGACATACTGTTTTTCCACGCAATTCTAAAGACTTCCAAGTTAGTTTTTCTCCATTTGCGCTCAAGAATACGAGTTTCTTTCTTGAGAGAATGGGTATAACTGTTGTACCATGGCGCAGCACATTTTTTCTCTAACCTTTTTTAATTTGATGGGGCAACAGTTTCTAACGTATTAGAGAAGATAGTTCCCATGTTGCTAGTAATTTTGTCTAGTTCATCTGTATTTATGGGTACACAGAGCAGTTGAGATAAATCAGGCAGGTTACTGGTGAATTTGTTTTTAGTGACTGGAACAATAGTTCTGCCTGGACGATAACGCGGAGCCATATAGTTAATATCAGTAATATGCAGCATGCACGATACAAGGAAATGGTCAGTAACATCATCACTTTGAGGTACGATATCTATATCAGTAAGATCAATTCCATGCGATATAATTAAATCTAGCATATGATTAAAACGATGAGTGGGCCCGGTGACATTTTGCTTGACACCAAAAGAGTTTATTAGGTCAGTAAACGCAAGTCCTAACGCATCATTTGTATTATCAACGTGAATGTTAAAATCTCCTACAATTAGTGATTTATCAACATTAACCAATAGGTCTGAGAGGAAATCTGCAAATTCTTTTAGAAAATCTGTATATGGCCCTGGCGGTCTATACACAGTAGCCAGAGCAAGAGATAGGACAGATTTATTTTGCATATCTGACAGTGTAACATTGAGCATAAGTATTTCGAATGAGTCAAACCTGTATCCTGTTTTCTGAGTAACATTGAGAATATCACTATATATTGTTGCGACACCGCCGCCACGACCAGTCTGACGAGGCTCGTGCTTATAACAGTAGTTTGGTGGAGTAGATTCATTTAGACCAATATAATAATTTGTTTTAAGCCAGGCTTCAGTCAGACAGAGTACATCAAAACTATTATCTGTGATCATTTCATTTACAATAACTGCTTTGGGTGTGAGTGACCGGATATTTAGGAGCCCAAGCTTTAAAAATAGTTTTTGTTAATTTATTTAGCATTTTTCTGGTTTAATCACGATCAGATTTTTTTCTAGATACTGCATTACATTAATATTTTGCCCTCACTATTCGGGGAATAGACACAGTCTGAATGGATTGGACACTGCACGTACCTCTATAATTTAAGTGGGTAGAACAAAAGTCATAGTAGTTATTTGAGAATTGGCTTACTAGTCAGATGGAGCGTAGCGTCATGAAGAAGTTGTCCGACTGGAGTTCCGCTCCGACTCTGCTGGGGTGCAGGCCATCAGCACGGAAAAGCCTAGGACGCTCCCAGAAAAGATTCCAATTATTAACAAAGAGCGATCCTGACACGATGATCGTTGTAGCAGGCGATGTGCTGCGTACCGTCTCGATCAGGCTCCTGAAGTCCCTCTTCAGTGTCTCCGTCTGCCGCAGCTTTGTGTCGTTCAACCCTGCGTGCAGCACGACCCTTCAGGATCGCGGGTATCTGCGCAGAAACATCGAGAACACAAGCACCAGGGAAACAGTGAGTGTGCACTTTACCTTCAGCTAACGACCGGACGTGCCTGACGATGGAGTCTCCGACGATCACAGCGTCATGTTCCGTCTCACGGAGAGGAGCGAAGTGGTTTCGGGTGGAGATCTCGAAGAAAGGAGGTGGCGGAGGGGGAGAGGTCATCGCACGGGGCCTGGCTCTTGTATTCAGCTGCTGCTGCACCCAGGGTCCGTGGTTTCCCGGCGCTGGAGTGAAGGCCATCTGGGAAGATCGCGTCCCGGGTGCACGGGGCCTGTGCAGAGAAACACATGGAGTAGAGGTGTGGGAGTGTTAGCAGCGTGCTGCATACTTACCCCGGACTTGTGAGCGTCAGCCCAGGATGTTTCCAGCGTTGCTCTCAGCTCCTTCAGCTGGGCCTGTTTCCCAAGCAGCTCGTGGATCTGTCTCTCCACGACCTCCAGCTCCAGCTGCACCGAATGCAGCTCGAACGTGTCCTCACCTGCACTCAAAGGTAGACACACATCCGCCATTAAAGCGAGTAACATTGTTACACTAAAACCATTGTTCAGCTCTATCTCTGATTATATTTCTATAATTTCCCATGAGGGAAACCACACACATGTGCATCAGTATATACTGTGATGATGCCAGATATACACCCACGCTTTCTAAATTCACTTGTGCATTCACACTCACACACAGCCCATCCATCACATTCAGATGCATGTGGGTGGCTGGTGATATGATGACTCGCACAAAATATTTCTGTGCTTGAGAGAATGAGTCAAGCAAAATAACATAGTGTTGAAACTTACATCGACAGAGTCGAGCACATTCTGCATTATCACAAAAATAAATAACATGTTCTCATAACCTCTGGTAACTCATGAACTTGTTGTGTGGTGTAGTTGGATTGAGTGTGGATTTAACACATTACCTCAGTCTAACAATGCAAATGTGCAAAGCTGTGTTTCAGGTAAATCTGATATGCTTATGAAACGAAGAAAAACTATGCTCAACACTGTTTTACAGACATTTTAGTAAATTGCAATAATAAATAGGTCAATCTTATGAAACCCTGACATAATACGAGTTTCAATAATAATCACAAGAAAGGGAAAAAATCCAGAAGATAATGCAGCCTATATATTTTTTATATTATATATTATGACAGTATTTACATGACATTTGAGCACATTAATGTTAAAAATCTAGAAAACTCAAAATATTTTTTATTAAAATCTGCAAAATGTATAAATTATTCATTTAATATGTATTACTTTATGTGTGTGTGTGTGTGTGTGTGTGTGTGTGTGTGTGTGTGTGTGTGTGTGTGTGTGTGTGTGTGTGTGTGTGTGTGTGTGTGTGTGTGTGTGTGTGTGTGTGTGTGTGTGTGTGGTGTGTGTGTGTGTGTGTGTGTGTGTGTGTGTGTGTGTGTGTGTGTGTGTGTGTGTGTGTGTGTGTGTGTGTGTGTGTGTGTGTGTGTGTGTGTGTGTGTGTGTGTGTGTGTGTGTGTGTGTGTGTGTGTGTTCATGTGTGTGTGTCATGTGTGTGTGTGTATATATAATCTGCATTTTTTATTAATTAAAATTTAATTGCTTTGTAAAAAAAATGTGTATTGAAAATGCGTATTTATTTTAAGTATTTAAAAATATATTTATATAAATTATTGTTTAACCTTTTGATTTAAATACTTAATCATCATCAAGAATAATGGGAATTATGAAAAAGTAAAGCAAGCTTAATTTTCATGCAAACATTATCACAATTCAAAAAATCTTAATGGTCCTTGGAAAAATACTTAATTTTCTATAATTTAAAATATATAAGCAAAATATTATTTCTTATTTCTTTCATTTGATTTTGATGTGAAATATGGCCCTGACAGCATGATCTTGACCAGTTTTGTGAGAGAAACTTTCTCCCCCATTGCTCTCCATCTCTCAGTTGTTGTCCAGCGTCAGTAGAAGAGTGAGAGTCCTGCCCCCTTGAGTTTTCAGAGACGCACCTCAGGACACTGATACCTGAAACTCACCTGACTGCCGTTAATATTTGATGCTGTTCAGCTGAGTACAGCACACGCTCCATCTGTCCTCGGGACAAACACTCAGATTAAATCACCTTCAGCAGAAGGGGAGCGCGGGTGGCTCTTGTGCCCTTGTTTTTGTTTTGATTGATTTGGTTGTAATTTCGGTAAAAAGTCTTCCTCACCGTCTCTCCTCTGTTCGGCTTGTTGGGAACCTAATTCTACCACAAAACATGTTGCTAAGCAACCAATAGCAGGACACTTAGGCAAACTGAATGAACAATTCTATCAGGTTAAATAAAGCTTTTACATATGATTAAAGTCACTGGAGCAGAAGTGTGGATTCACCCCAGAATAATCTACTGATTAAATGTTTTTATAGAATAGATCATCACTGTAACTCTACTCTCTTTTAATGTTTATGAAAAAACAAAATAAACCATGGCAAATGGAAATACTAACCTTTTTTTCTACCAGGATGTAGTACTTTACAGTAGTACTTTGTGAAATCAGTTATAAAAATAGTTGTACATTGCATTTTTATTTCTAGAAAATATTTTGTTTTATATTATACAAATTATTAAAAAATATTTATCAAAGATTTTTACATCACGGTTCTGTATACAATACAGCATTGGAAACAAACTAAAGAACTATATATATATATATATATATACATAAAGATTAAACAGTGGTTTACTTAACAAACTGCTTTTTCTTTAATAATAAGAATAAGTTAAATTAGAATTAAAATGTATAATAATTTTATAATTTATAAATATTTTTTAAATGTATAAATATTTAATAAAAATCTACCTCAGCTTCAGCTTTAAACTAAAGGGAGCCCTTTTACGTTACTAAATGTTATAATTAACAACAGAGCCCAAATGAATTTTAAATACAATTAATTGTTAAACATAATAATCAACACTCAACTTAAAAAAATTTCAAGCATGTAGCATTGTAGCAAATTCAAGCATTGCACATAATGCTATTTTTTTAAATACCTTCTAAATTATACAATTTTGATTTGTTGTAATATTTGTTTAAATATATTAATTTACAGTGGCTGTCATAACTTGTTTCATAACAGATTTATTTAAACAAACATTAAATAAATAAGACATCACTAACAGCTAAAGTAAAATATAATGAGTATATAGTCTAATATTTCATGAAAAGCTCTTCGCTGTACTTTATTTCTCTAGCAAATAATGAGCTTTAGACACTGATGACTTGCCTGAGGTAAATTAAATGCTGCATGATATTTTGTTTACAAGCTGTTTTATTGACGTCTTTCCACAGTTGAAACACTGATTGAGCAATTACATGAGGCATGAGATGCTCATTCATGTTTATTTCACATTAAAACTAGTAGTAAAGAGGAATGATCATGCGCAGCGCTGCCTTTTGAACTGAGTCTGAACACAGCAAATCAAAGAGCGTCAAAACAGCATTTATTGTTTGAATTTCCTGAAAAAAGGAACAATTTTAAAGATTAGACTTTGTTTCTTATCAATTCTGCACCCGGACTCTTCTACTAGGAAGCCATGCTGTTGTAATAGCTGCAGTATGTGGTTTTGCATTGTCCTGCTGAAACACTCATCATCTTGAGGGGAACATATGTTGCTCTAAAACCTTTATTTACCTTTCAGCATTCATAGTGCCTTCCAAAACATGCAAGCTGCCCATACCGTATACACTTACGCACCCCCATACCAGCAGAGATGCTGGCTTTTGAACTGAATGCAGATAACACGCTGGAAGGTCCCCCTCCTCTTTGACTCGGAGGACACAGCACCCGTGATTTCCAACACGAATGTCAAATTTGGACTCGTCTGACCATAGAACACTTTTCCACTTTGAAACAGTCCATTTAAAATGAGCCTTGGCCCACAGGACACGAATGCGCTTCTGGACCATGTGCACATATGGTTTCATTTTTGCATGATAGAGCTTTATTTGGCATCTGCAGATGGCACAGCGGATTGTGTTTACCGACGGTGGTTTCTGGAAGTATTCCTGGGCCCATTTAGTAATGTCAATGACAGAATCATGCGATGAGTGATGCAGTGTCGTCTGAGTGACTGAAGCATCCAACAAAGGTCTTCGGCCTTGTCCCTTATGCACAGAGATTTCTCCAGTTTCTCTGAATCTTTTGATGATGTTATTTATTTATTTAGTCATTTAGCAGATGCTTTTATCCAAAGCGACTTACAAATGAGGACATTATAGAAGCAATCAAAACCAACAAAAGAGCAACAACATGCAAGTGCTATTACAAGTCCTGGTTAGCCTAACGCAGTACACGTAGCAAGGTTTTTTTTACCTTCTATTATTTTTTTATGTTATGCACTGTAGATGATAAGATTTGCAAAGCCTTTGTAATTTGAGGTTGAGGAACGTTGTTTTTGAAGTATTCCACAATATTTTATGCACTCTTTCACAGATTGGAGAACCTCTGCCCATCTTTACTTCTGAGAGACTCTGCCTCTCTAAGACATGCCTTTTATAGCTAATCATGTTACAGACCTGATGTCAATTAACTTAATTAGTTGCTAGATGTTCTCCCAGCTTAATCTTTTCAAAATGTCTTGCTTTTTCAGCCCTTTATTGCCCCCGTGCCAACTTATTTCAGACCTGTAGCAGGCATCAAATTTGAAATGAGCTCATTTAGTGGAGAAAAGTGTAAGGTTTCTCCGTTTAAACATTTATTATATTCTCCATGTTCTATTGTGAACAAAATATTGGCTTATGTGATTTGAAAGTCTTTTAGTTTTAATTGTATTCAAATTTTAAAAGATGTCCAAACATTTCGGCAATTCGAGTTGTATAAAACTGTGAGTTTCCAATTTAGTTCCACTCATGCAGTGGCTAAAATAATGCTGTATTTGTTCGGTACACATGCATACTGAAAACATTTTGTTTGTCTATAAACTCATAAGAATCATTGAATAAAAAATGTGTGAGTGTGTGTGTGTGTGTGTGTGTGCGTGCGTGCGTGCGTGTGTGTGTGTGTTTGTTTGTTGGAGTAATTAATCCAACATATACAATTTCAAAGTTGTTGCCATTACCATGGTAATACCATGTTTTTGACTGCAATTAAACTAATATCATGGTATTGTCTGAAGTTCATTGGAGTACAACCATGGTATTAGTTTCATTGTAGTTTCCAAAAAACATGGTATAACTATTGTAACGTGTCTAGTATTTCCAGTAGTTTATGAATACTGTTAAATATATAGTCAAATCCGGTCAATAATTTAATTTTTTGTTGTAAATAACTTTAATAGTAGCTTATTTTAAAAGCATAACCTTTGCTGTATTAAATCTCTGCACAGGTGAATGGCGTGAACATTGAAAGCATGAGACACGCTGAAGTTGTGGGCTTCATCAAGAACGGCGGGAATGAGACGCTTTTACTAGTGGTGGATCCGGATACAGATGAGCATTTCAAAAAGATGGGCATCACTCCCACCAGCATCCATGTCAAAGGTAGAGTTAAAGACTTTAATGAGAAGAGTTCACCCAAAAATCTCAAAATCAGATTTGCTTTATAGAATATAATGAGTATACTGTATGTATGTGAATAAAGTCAGACATATACGATATCCAATTTGGATTAACATTTTATTTAGTCAAAACACATCTACTTTTGAATGATCATCAATAAAGAAAGATGATTTTGAGCCCAGATGGGTTAATTTTGCTATATTGCACAATCAGCTTGCTTGTGCAGCCTTGGTTTCCTCTTCCTGGGATTTGAGGGGGAGTTTGACGTTTTTCCGTGCTAATGGTGCTTTTGAGGTTTGGAGACAGACAGATGTTCGGTTTCTCCCAAGGCTCTATATAGAGGTGTGAAACTCTGAACAAAGCCTCCAAACCCTGGACTGTAGGCTATGCTGGTACAGTAAATCCATGTTCTCTGAGTCTCATCCACGTCTGTTTCCAGCAGCTCCTGACATGTGGCTCAGATTAGAGTTAAATTGAGGTAAACACCTTAAACAGGCTATTGACATCTCTTAGATAATTGCTACTTGGCAGGATCCTGATTTGGCCCACTGGGAGGTCATTCCAGCCCAGTCCACTTGCTTTCTATTCGTTTTCTTGCATTTCATTCTGGATGAGTAAATCTTCTGCGTCAGGTCTGTGAACATCAGATGACCCAGTTTAGGTTGATCAGTCCACAGATGCGTGCTGCTTTTATCCCACAGCTCAGATTTCTTTCTCAAGAGCCCGCTCAAGGTTTCCAGCTGTAGCAATGGTCGTCTCATCATCGTCATCATGTACATTATATTGATAAACCTACAATGGATTATGGCTGTTTTTCCATTCAACATCAGCCAAGAGCGATCTGAGCATTTGTTCTTCTTATTAAAACAGATTTTGACGAGTCCATAACTAATGGCTCCAACAGCCCAAATGTGAACGGGACGTCCTCCCGATCCACATACTCAGACGGCAGCAGTCAGGACACCAAAACACAGGTGAACAAAATAACACAAGTGCATCTGCAATTAATATATTTATATTTTATACTTATGGCAGATTCATGCATTAAGTCATTTAAGGGTCAGGTAATAAAAAAAGCTTTATTATATAAAAGATAATAACTACACAATGAACAGCTAGATTTATTATTTTTGAAGGCATTCATTTAACTGCTTTAAAACATCTATAGATATGAATTTATTCTAGAAATTAAAAGACACGAAAGTCTTATGCATGTTATGATAAAAACAGTTAGAAGGGCACTTAAGTTAAGTTAGAATGTGATTAATTTAGTTATATATATATATATATATATATATATAATGTATACAAATATATATTATTCAAGTCAAAATGTATTTAGTAATTTTATAAATGTCATTTGTATTTCTATTTTAAATGTAATTCATTATTATTATATTATACAATTATTTCAATTAATTTTTAAATACATTTCATCAGTTTAAATTTAAATCAACATGTTAAGGTGACAAAACACATTTCAAGGGTCAGATAAAAAAAGCTCCTTAACAATAACTTAAGATTTTCACTTACAGTATCTTGTGTGTGTGTGTGTGTGTGTGTGTGTGTGTGTGTGTGTGTGTGTGTGTGTGTGTGTGTGTGTGTGTGTGTGTGTGTGTGTGTGTGTGTGTGTGTGTGTGTGTGTGTGTGTGTGTGTGTGTGTGTGTGTGTGTGTGTGTGTGTGTGTGTGTGTGTGTGTGTGTGTGTGTGTGTGTGTGTGTGTGTGTGTGTGTGTGTGTGTGTGTGTGTGTGTACATGTATATGTGAAATATGCACACCACTGCTCCAAAGTTTGGAATAATTATGTTTAATTATCAGCATATGTGCTGAGTGATTTCAGATCATGTGACACTGAAGACTGGAGTAATGATGCTGAAAATACAGCTTTGATCACAGAAACAAATTGCATTAGAAAATATATTTAAAAAGAAACCAGGTGTTTAACATTTCATAATATTTCTATTTTTGATCAAATAGATGTAGCCTTGGTGAGAATAAGAGACTTTGCAATTATTCCAAACTCACTCACACACACACACACACACACACACACACACACACATACACACATATATACATAGAGAGAGAGAGAGAGAGAGAGAGAGCACAAAATGCATTTAATGCCAAATACTCAATATTGTATGCATACTGTAATATAGCTGTTTGAAACAGTGTTATGTGTGTATTTATATTTTGCAGCTCTCGAGGGAGAGCAGCAGCCATCTTCTCGACCCGTTTGAAGAAATAGGTCTGTGTCTGAGCCCCACGGCAGCAGAGGCTAAAGAGAAAGCCCACGCCAAGCGCACCAGAAAGAGAGCGCCCCAGATGGACTGGAACAAGAAGCATGAGATTTTTAGCAATTTCTGAGTCTTCTTCCCAAAGACGTGTGCTGCATTCAGAGCCCCGGACACGTGACTGCTTTTGATGAAAAAGAGGCACCTATTTTTGTAGAAAATGAAAACTTGAAGCATAAAAAGTTTAAAAATACACCCGGAGGGGATGATGTGACTTACGCAATAGGATTTCTGTCTTATGAATGTCTAAGAAAGTCACAAATCGATGGTCTTGCTGCTTGTATAGAGGGATTTCTATTCATTTCGTGTTCATGCTGTTCCTTCGATATAGAACGCTGACAATAACATACAAGATGGAATACAAAAGCCAAATGAGACTATTATACAGAACAGCGTACAGACTGTGCTTTTGCAGAACTCGACTGAACAAAATCATGTTATTCGATTCAGGACAAAATGAATGAAGCTCCTTGTGTGTCGTACATGTTATATGTGAATCATCGGAAGAATTCAAATTGTTCTTTTGCCAAAGACACAACCTATAAGCGACCAGATCCACTGACGTCTTTCAATTGTTTTGAAGGGACGCACCACTGTTAGACATCAAGTTTCTAAGAATTCCTGAGATTACAAAAAAGGAAGAAAAACTGGAGTGACCCAGAAATGAGAATCTGCTCGTCTTCAACACTAGAGGATGCTGTTTATCCACTCGTGGGCTTCGTTATGAATAAAGCAGAAGATGTTGAACCACCAGAGGGAGCATCGCAACACATGCTGCTTTCTTACAGCTCAGCTGACTGCAAGAGAAGCGAAACTTCTGCATCGGACTAGGGCAAAGTTGTAAGACACGCCACAAAGAGCAATGCTGTATTTACAGTATAGTGTCTACAGGTGCATTCTGGGACGTGGATACCGACAGACAGGTGGCATGCAAGAAGTCACAATCATGCAAAACCGAATCGGTTTGGAAGCAAAAGGAATCTAATGTAATAAACCTCGTAAAACGATAAAGCGCAACGCATGCCTTATCTATAGAGGAACAGACAGTATTGATGCTGGGAGGGTCACTGAACTTTGACCTCAGACTCATCTCTGAAGAGGGGCTGATTCTGATACAAGATTCCCACCTTTATTCATAACGCAGACAGTCATGAAAGCTTTTTAGAGAGCGCTATATGCATTTACAGCACACATATTGTGATATATAACATCAGCATTACTATTATGCATCTTAATAATTCATGATACGTTCCATGTTTGCAATTTAGTATTAATGTAGTCAAGTAGTTTCTGTTTTTTCTTTCCTGTTGCTCCCCTACGCCGACATTGAGCAGTAATGGGAAGTCACTTCCTGTCAGAAATATGCGTATTAGTATTATTTTTTTTAATAAAGTGTGACAATCACATTCTGAATGAGATTGATGTGTTAAATGCATTCATCAGCAGAAAGTTCCACGGAGCACTTTCTTATTATTTGTTAAGTAGGTTGTGTTTTATTCATATATATATATATAAAAAGCTAGGCAAATGTTTTATCAAATTTAATAAACAACAAATACATCAAATATGAAATATATTTTAGGCTGGTCACTATAAATGTGGTAATAAATGATTAAATATATAAAACTAATAGAAGTTATTAAATATTCAATATAATATTTTATTTTGAACATCACATTTTCTGTCATTATTATATAATAACAATATTTAGTCATATTTTATCAATTAAATATATTAAATATTTACAAATATTTACTAACAATATTTTTATTAATTTTTATTTAAATTTCGCTGATAAAAATATATTTATATAATTTGGTGGATTTTGTAAATGATGCATCTGTTAATTGGCAAAGCAGATGTGCCTATAATCACAAAATGGTCAAATATCAGCACACATCTATCATTTTATCACTCATTTTTCAGAATATACCGTCTTCTTCCCAACAAAAATGTGCTCTGGACAATAAATTTAGTCCCAAAACTTGGTCAAGCTTATTATAAACGCAACCGTGGTAATGTCACTAAATGAAGCAGTAATTCTAATGTGCAGTTAGAAAGTTTTCATTAAAATAAATATTTTAAATATTGTATTATTCATTTATTATATACATTTTTTATGTGAAGTAAAGTATTGTAGTTGTATTTATTGATATACAGTATATTCAAAATATATATATTTTTACCTATATAATGATCTATACTTGGAGCTCTTACAATACGAGGAAAGAAATGATATGTCAGAAATGTACGGTATATTTTCCTCCGTCTAATCCACTTATTCCACTTTTTTTTTGATGTTTGCGAGAGCTGATTGAACTGGATTCTGGATTGAGTGCTGCTTGTCCATGATGCTTTTCTGTTGCTAAGGTGTTCTGACTTTTTGTTGTGTTGCATCACGGTTGCTAGGGTTTTGTGTTGGGTTGCTAGGTGGTTCCTTACTGCCCTAAATCAAAATGCGCCCACCTCCAATTCTCCAGAATATTCTGCTCCTTACGTATGTGTCCATCAGTGCTATGAGATTTATCATCGGCCAGGTGGAAAATGTAAGTCAGATCACTCTGAAAAAATAATAACCACCTCATCTCAACAAGACACATGATTTGAGCAAATATTCATGTAGCATAAATACTCAGTTTAATTTCCTAACCACAAGTATGAGCGATGCTTGTATAACACCACTAATAACATAATCCATAATGATTCACTCAAATCTTGCACTTTGTTGATTAGGTTACAGTCATTTCTGTTCTCATTTTTTCCCCTTCTTTTGTCTACGTGGTTGGATCCCAGCTAAATCTGTAAAGTTTTCTCACCATATGTCACACAAACCCGCAAATAATCATTAACACTTTTCACGCAGCTTCTAGACGTTCACTCATTGTGAGACACTAGGCGTAAGCAAACGTGTCCGATCACGACCCGATGAGCAATAAATGATATTTGAGTGGATCTTTCAGTCTTTAGATTAGAGACAGGAGTGCCTGTTTGCACGGAAACCTGAGCAATATAATCATATAAGACATGCTACAATGCAAATAAAAATAGCTGATCTCATACATAGTGGACTGCGCAGACGATCTGATAACAAACTAGACTACTGGAATGACCCATTTAGCCTTTAGAAAGGGCGTTTTTGAACAATAATCCTACTGTAGCTCTTTTGAAATGAACATGCAATGAAAAGACGATCAGTGCATGTTCCTGGCAGGATTTGTGTCTTTTGCTGAACAAAATAAATAGCTCATCATTTCTGAAAGCACATGGGGACCTGTGGCGAGAACGGTAAAAGTGCAGTTTACTGTCATGCTTGTCTAGCAGTGTCATGCATCACATGTTTAACTCTCTGCTAGAACAGCATACATCTGTATAAGAAACCTTCGAGATGTGTTTGGACGCATGCACTACATATTCAGTAAATCTGTAAAAATGCCTGATTTTGCATTAGATGAAGTGTCTGTATCTGTGCTCTAAAGCTCTCTCTTTACTAACTTCACATTTCGTCATCATTGTTGGTGGTTTGTTATGAAGACCTCGGGTTTACACGCGTAACCACAGGTGTAGTTCATCATCATCATCATCATCATCACATTACCTACGGACATAATCCACTTTACAATCACAAAATGTTCATAATACTTGTGTATACGCAATAAACATGCAGTCCATTTAAATGTATTATTCACATAATTTTTTTCATATTATTTTAGAACATTAAATGTTTTGCTTGTAAAGTTTATTTTACAATTAAATCAATTTAAATAGTATAATTGAATATCATTATAAATATCTCAAATATACATTTAAAATATAATTTTTAATTATAATTAAAATATAATAAATATTTTAATGAAACAATTAAAGTAATTTATTTTACATTTTAAAATTAGCATGTTTTTAATAAAAAATATATTAATATTATTTTATAAATTAAAGCAATAATAATTAAGTGTTTATGCTTTCTGGAGCCACTGCACCCTTAATTACACACTTTCTCAAACTAGATCCTCTTTTGACCCAAGAATAGATAGAACTGTTAGAGGCATGGATTCAACACAATGCTGCAAACATCGCTTCAGGCTTCAGGTTGGTGAGGTTCTTGACTGTGCATTTTTGCTATATCATTATTGCTATATAATAATCCATATAATTCGTTTTGAAGGTTTACAAATACACCAGGGAGTACATTAAGATAAACAAAGAAATAGTAAACCAACACATAGAATTACATATTACTATTAAATGTGACCCTGGACCCTGTCATTTTTTTATTTTTTTAAATGAGATTTATACATCATCTTAAAGCTTTCCATTGATGTATGGTTTTGTTATGATAGCACTATATTTGACTGAGATATTTGAAAATCTGGAATCTGAGGGTGCAAAAAAAATGGAAATATTGAGAAAATCGCCTTTAAATTTGTCCAAATGAAGTTCTTAGCAATGCATATTACTAATCACAAATTAAGTTTTGACATATTTATGGTGGGACATTTACAAATTATCTTCATGGAACATGATCTTTACTGATCAAGATCCTAATGATTTTTGGCATACAAGAAAAATCAATCATTTTGACTCAAACAATATATTTTTGGCTAATATACCTGTGCTACTAATGACTTGGTTTAGTTGTCCAGGGTCACGGATATTAGGTTACAATACTAACATTTTGCAGCTTTCTTATTTAATTATTTATTTTTACTGAGTTTTAAAATTAAAATAAAGGCTTATTTTCCTGAGAAGTTACATGACATACTGAATTTAACTATCAGAAGTAGAGGGTTAATTAAATAGGCTAATATTCCTTTTGAAAAGACACAACCGAATAAAACATTTGAAAACACAGTTGAAATCTGAGCATGATCCTTAAATAAATGAACAGAAATCTAGCCATAAATAAACGAATGATGACCGCTGGTTGTTAATGCAGCATAATTAAACGGGTTTTCCTACGCGATTGGCAGAATACATACTAGAGTTATTTATAGTGTTCATATATTTGTGCGATTGTAATCTTAAATGTAGCGTTCAAACTAGTTTATAGTAATAATAGTATTCCCACACAGTATTCGTTGAAGCACTATCCGATGCCAGCAAGTTACCTTTCGTCAGTGAACCGCGGCTGCTGCCAGGATTGCCAGGTTTTTACTACAAATCCCGCACAATTGCTCCTCAAAGCTAGCCCAACCTCGTTTCGCAAAGAAGGGGGGAAACCACGGACTTGGCAACACTGGCTGCCGCCGCTAAAACCGGAGCGAGAGTGCGGAAGTCTGCGTCTCCATGGCGACTCGGTGTTGTTGTTAACACGCGCGTGAGTCAGAGCAGCAGTGAGTCACAGTCAGGAGGACATTCTCTCTGTTCTTGATTCACACACAACCACACACTCTCGCCGAAGCCAAATAAGGACAACAGCTCGGCGAGAGAGACGGGAAATCTGTCCTGTCAGTGGCCGGCTGCGAGTTTGTGAGTGAGGGGAGGGGAAGGGTCACACCCAGCGACTTCACACCTCAGTTTACTAGCCAAACAGCTCGATAATATTTCACTCGATGAGTCACTTCGCAAACGGTTTAGCAATTTCGCGATGATAAAGTGGCCTTCAGCTTTTGTAGTGCAACCTCAGCCCTTTTGTTGGTTTTTAGGTTATGAATGAACCACTGTACAGTGTGCAGTGATGTTATCATGTGCTAATATACCCTGGCACTGTATGATTCGCATATAACCGTGTTTGGATAGTGGCATGTTCATCAACTTTTGTTTTTATAAAGATTAAGTTAAAATGTCTAGCCTGCATAATATAGAACAAGTTTTCTTTATGCTTACGCTTTATGTGACCCTGGACCACAAAACCAGTCATAAGGGTACATTTTTTATTTAAAAATGTGAAATTATGAGATTTATGCAGATAAGTTTTGATATATTTAAGGTAGGAAATTTGCAAAATATCTTAATGGAGCATGATCTTTACATAATATCCTAATGATTTTTGGCATAAAAGAAAGATCTATCATTTTGACACATATAATGTATTTTTGGCTATTGCTGCAAATATACCGTGCTACTTATGACTAGTTTTGTGGTCCAGGGTCACATATTTCAGTAAAGGCCTGCCTTTATAACTTTAACAATAATTATAAAGCAACAATTTCATGGAAATCACTTTTACAGCAATGTTTTTGAACGATAAAAACTATATCTGCTGGACTTTAAAGAGCTGGAGTGTTTAAACCGACAAAACTGCAGCTGGTGCTTACAATAAACTGAACATTACTATGTAGTTGCTTGTATATATTTTTAGCTTTATAGTTGATAATAAACAGAATTCTGTTTATTATAAACACAAACTGCAGTTATGTCGTCTGCCACTTTAAATGCTCGAGCTTGTTAAAAAGAGGATTCAGATTGGCTGTTTCTATAGTTCTTCATGGTTAACAGAATAAAGGGACTCACACAGGTTTGAAACAACTTGAGGAAGAGTAAATGATGACAGAATTATCATTTTTGGGTGAATTATCCTTTTAATAATAATGTTTTTTTTTGTTTCATAGATGTTTTACTTAAATTGAAAAGCTTGTAACAGGTTATTAAATATCAGGCTCCCAGTGTTACACCACAGAGTGTGACAGTATTCCCTGCCTTTGGGGCATGTTGTCACAAAAGATCAACATTTGCTCTTTTTCCGTGGACAATAACCATGAAAAAAACAAAGCTTTTAGCTTTCAAAGCATGGTATTCACATGCTTTCATACGCCTTTCGGAAAATCATGGCAGCTTTTGGAAACATAATCTGTGCTGTTTCTTTTAAGTGCAGTCTTCTGTATTTACTCTGCAGCTGTGCAGCGATGACAGCAGTGTAGTATCTTCATTCAGTAAGCAGCCATTTAACAGTCTCGTTCAGCCAGAGTGAATTAAAGGGACAGTTCAACCCAAAACGAGATTTCTGTCAGCATTTACTCACCCCCATTTTCGTTCCAAACCTGTATGACTTTTTTTCTTTTTCTGAACACAAAAGAAGATATTTTAGACCAGACAGCATTGTCTGACTTTCATTGTATGGAGAAGAAAAAGGGCAAGTCATACAGGTTTGGAACAAGATTTTTGATCAACAAGATCTCTTAAACTGACTAAAGTGTTAACATGACTTTTTAAGGCAAACTAAATGTTGTGGTCTGACTGAAATCAAACTTTTCATGTGCATGTAACCATGACTGAGATCCAGAGTCGAGGACGCTAGCATTACACCATGGTGGTCAACCTCAGCACGGTGTGTTTTGGGAATACACTGGATTTCTTCATTGCAGACGTTCTGCCAAAATGACTAAAACTACTGACTATTCAACCAAAACCAGCATTGTGTGTTGGCAAAACCAGTGCCAACTGGATGATGTCCGAAGGCCCTAATAATCACCTTCACAGTAAACAGTCAACTTGCAGTGAAAATGGCTTGGATTGATCGGTATACTTAAATCCACGTTCATTCTAGATACTTGTGATAGTAGGCAGTGCTGGGTAAATTACTTATAGTACTGAGAACAAATGACATGACAGAAATGACAGTTTGTAACGTAATCTGTTGGATTACATGTATTAGGAAATGTATTCTGAGTACTAATGGTTTATGTTTCTGCCATACATCACTGCAGTAATGCAGAGCCGTTTTAGGGAGAGCACTTTCTATGTACCTCTACTGCAGGTCTAAATGTTGCTGAGCAGATTTTAAAGCATGCATAATGGACTGCAGTAGTGGCATGGTAATTATATCGACTGTTTGTGCGGTAATGGATTCAAGGGCTCACATTTATCAGGCTGTGGTCTCGGGTGAGGTATAAGGACATTCCCATAAGAGAGTGGCATTAGAAGGGCATCACTGCTAGAAAGAGACAAAGAAGGTGCATTTTAGGAGGTATATTAAAGAAGGGAGTATATGAGATGTGCATTTATTTATAGGGAGGCTTGAGAACGGCAGTGTGTCATTGTGACTGTGAATGATCTCATTAAAATGATCTCATGCAGAGGAAGTGCTGCTTTCATTTCCTTTTTTTTAGATCACTTTGTCTCATTTCCCACTTTGAGTTCATTTCATTCTAAAGTCATTTTGATTCAGGTGTATTTGTTTTGACAATGGTGACCATAACTACTGTGCTTTCTTATATTTCATGAAGAATGCATGTGCAAAACTCACCATAATCATGGTGTTGCAATGTGTCCTTAGTATGTTGTAATGCAGATGCTTGGGTGTTGTGGACGGTTGCTAGAGCAGTGCTTGGTTGTTGTTTGCTTAGGGTTAGATTTGAGTTGAAAACTGTTTAGCATCTGTTGTTCCAGCTTTGCTGTTTGAATGAAACAGTTGGAGGGTCACATGCTGATGAATTCTGGGAGCTGATGGGCAGCACGCTGGTCAGCTGAATGAAGTGTGGGAGGGGGTCAAGATTTGGCCCTCAGGCGTGAGGAAAAGAATGTGTACTAGAAACAGCCAGACAGTTAGTTAACATCAAATTCCCCTAGCAGGCTAATCTACAGAGGCTAGATAAAATTGCTGATTCATTTATTTAATTAATGTTTTCCTAAGCAACTCGCAATGTCCTAATCGAAAGGAATAGTTCACCTAAAAATGAAAATTTACGAACCCTCAGGCCATCCACAATGTTTCTTCATAGGAACAGATTTGGGGAAATGTAGCATTACATCACTTACTCACCAATGGATGCTCTGCAGTGAATGGGTGCCGTCAGAATGAGAGTCCAAACTGCTGATAAAAACATCACAATAATCCACAAGTAATCCATCAACTAATGTCTTGTGAAGCAAAAAGCTATTAAAAAAATCCACTATTAAGGTGCTTTTAACTTCAAACCATATAGTTTCCGTCGTAAATATCCATAATCTGTCATTTAAGCCTTTTTTTGTATTCATTTTTGTCTGAATTAGGAGAGAAATATGCATAGATCAAGAGTAAAGAGACCAAACATTTTTAAACAAATGTGTTGGTGGATTCTGATCTGAGAGGACAACAAGGGATGATTATTTTTTTAATAAGGAAGCATTATTGTTGGATTATTTACTCATATTTTTGCCAAAAGCAACAGTTTAAAGATGAAACACCTTAATGATGGATTTTTTTCTTGCAAACACACAACTTTTTGCTTCACAAGACGTTAATTCATGGACTGAAGTCTTGTGGATTATTGTGATGTATTATCAGCTGTTTGGACTCTCAATCTGACGGCACCCATTCACTGCAAAGGACTCATCAACTCCTTGACTGAGCATAAAAAAAAAAAAAAATTTTTTTTTTCTCCAAATCTGTTCTGATAAGGAAATAAACTCATCTACATCTTTGATGGTCTATGAGTGAGAACAATTTCAGTACATTTTTACCCTACAGCTTTTGATTTTAGTTACTGTGCAAAAAAAACAAACAGAAATGTTAAAGAAATGTCTATTCATACAATAAGCACCAATAGGGTTTGATGTTTTTCTATGTAAAATACAAATACATATATATATGGCCATTCTTCAAAATATCTTCTTTAGTGTTCCACAGAAGAACATGTTGAGTAAAGCTGAGGCTGAGTAAATAATGGCAGATTTTTCATTTTGGTTGAACAATCCCTTTATGAAGCGTCCGCTTTGCATGTGCACGGCTCAGTATGTGAAAAGTATGTGCATTAGCTGCTGGGTCACGGCTCAAAAAAAAAAAATGCTTTTTTGACAGTTCCTGTGCAACTGCATTGCAGAAACAGTCATTAGCAATAACAAACTACCTGAAAGATCTTTATCATCGCACACGACAATACCTGAATTACCACAACTGAACACGGAAATGAAGACACGGCAGTCAAAGAGAGAAAGGTGGTCTGAACGGAGAAGAGGGACGTCCCATTAAGAGTTCTTTCAGCGGGGTATATTTAGACACAACTGTGAAAAAACAGAGGGGAAAAAGAGTGATGTATAAACAGTAGTACGAATCTGATGTAACGTACTGCAATAGGCCCACACAAGAAACACACACACACACACACACACACACATAGCAACTCATGAGAAAATCTGCTGTGAATTACTCTCAAGGACACACTCTGATATTACACATAATGAGCGACATAAAGAGAAATCAGCACAGAAGTGAGCGAGACAGCTGGAAAATCAATACTATTAATGGCTGCGAGCGGTGCGTGACAGTAACGGATAATGTCATGAAGACTACACGAGCAGTCCGAGTGCTACAGAGCAGCAGCCACAGTGACGCCATTGTGGTTCAAAACGCACTTCCTGTCTGCCGCCACAGTGTTTGTGTTTCATGTTGCCGTGGCAACCGTGAACACATAAATACCAGAGAAAAAAAAGAAGTGAGTGAGAGAGAAACTGAGAAATCGAGGACAAACCCTTATGACTAGCTGGAATGAAAAAGCAAATGCATCCAGACAGGGCTTTACTCCTGTGTGTGTGTGTGTGTGTGTGTGTGTGTGTGTGTGTGTGTGTGTGTGTGTGTGTGTGTGTGTGTGTGTGTGTGTGTGTGTGTGTGTGTGTGTGTGTGTGTGTGTTGTGTGTGTGTGTGTGTGTGTGTGTGTGTGTGTGTGTGTGTGTGTGTGTGTGTGTGTGTGTGTGTGTGTGTGTGTGTGTGTGTGTGTGTGTGTGTGTGTGTGTGTGTGTGTGTGTGTGTTCTGTGTCTGTGGTGTCTGTGTCTGTGTGTCCCTGTGCTGTCTGTGTCTGTGTCTTGTAGCTGTGTCTCTGTGTCTGTCTGTGAAAAACAACATTATAATGCCTGCTCTTTCCATAGGCTTTTACTGTCTGTCCCAACAAATTCCAGTATGTGAGATTATGTAAATGCAAGTGATTATGTCATGCACATTCAGAACATTTTGGAGGTTAATAATTTTTTTTGTTTTGTGAAATGAATCAACCAGTTGTGCTAAACCTGTGTAAAGTATAACATGTTTGCTGATAATATTTTTTACCTAAAAGATAGCATAGTATACTATAGTACTGTATAGTATTGTTACATATATAATAGTGCACTTTCTGGATTGTCTTGATTGGCTCATTGTTCTGAAAATTCACTAGGGTGTTGTGTGGTTGCTAAGGTGTTTTGACTGGTTGCTGCTGTGTTCTGTAGTTGCTAAGGCACTCTTATTTGGTTGCTAAGGTGCTTTGACTGATTGTTCGCATGTTCTGGTGTTGCTAGGGCACTGCAGTTGCAGTGTAGTGGCTAAAATGTTCTGAGTGATTTTTTAAACATATCGCTATGTGGTTGTTAGTGTGTTCTCGGTAGGGCATCGGTAGGGCATTGGTAGGGCTTGCTAGGGCATTGCAATTTGGTTGTTAAGGTGTTTTGACTGGTTGTTGGCGTGTTCTATGGTTGCTAGGGCACAGCTATACAGTTGCTAGGGCATTGCAATTTGGTTGTTAAGGTGTTCTGACTGGTTGTTGGCGTGTTCTATGGTTGCTAGGGCACAGCTATACAGTTGTTTAGCTGTTTTGAGTGGATTTAATGCATTACTATGTGGTTGCTAGGGTGATCTGGGTGGTTGCTAGAGCATTGGTAAGCGATTGCTTAGTGGCCCAAGTTAAAAGAGACACAAGAGCGTGTGTTTTTCCCATGTTTTTGTTTGTTTGTTTTTTGTTTTGTTTTAGAAACACGAATCCCAGCACACCAGTAATCAGTGTTGTTATTATTAACCAAAACTATTGATTTTTTTATTTATTTAAATAAAGCTTAAATAAAAATGAAATGTAAATATTAAACAGAAAACTTAAACATAAAAAAACTTAAATAAAAATTAGAAATGTTGTCTTGGCGAGTTACTACCTAAAACTAAAACTGAAATCTAAATTAATTAAATTAAAAGAAACTAATAAAAATGACAAAAGCACATACAATTATAAAAAAAGCTTATTTAAATATGATTAAAATCTATAATATATATAAATAATACTAAAATATCACTTTTGATAATATCTTGCACTCTTTTCTGTATATGTAGTTGTTGTTTTATTTCAAATGTTTGATTTAGATGGTTTGAGTCTTTTCCTCTGATGAGTACAGTACCGTATTACACGTCCTAACAGCGTGAGTGTTGTTTATTGTGTGTTGATGTGCGAGTGAAAGAGCGTTGTGTCTGGAAGAGGAGCTTGTGTTTCCTCCGAGGAATGCTGGTATAATTAGATCCCCGCTGTCATGACAACCAAACTTGATTTTTAAGGGGGCAGAGACTAGTTCAGTTTTAGAAACCAGTGTCTGTCACACACACACACACACACACACACACACACACACACACACACACACACACACACACACACACACACACACACACACACACACACACACTGACTTCTAGAGAAGGCACGCATGAACCCTTATCGCAGCATTCATGAATGTCTATGTACAGCAGCCTTGGATTGTGAACTGTGAACTTTGAAAACACTGGTAGATTATATAATTCACCTTTTTTCTTGCATTAGAGGTAAAAATTTTAAAAAAGGAATAATTCACATGCTCTAGCCTGACATGCATCAATGGAAAAATTATCCTTCTCAAGCTTCTGTGCCACATATAATAACGGGCAAACTCTCTGATTCAGCGGATGACAAATTCAACCCCTCTATGGGTTATTTGACACTACGACATCCTGACCGCTGACTGTAAACACGCAGAAGAGTAATGCATATAAAAACTCTAGCCAAAAGATATTAAGATATGTGGCAAAGCCTGGACAGAAGCTGAACACATCGGTCATCCGTCATGTGTTGGATGAGCTGAAGTGAAGTCAGTGTGCGAGCGAGTCAGTGCTTACAGCAGCATTTCTCTGGGCTGCTGTGAGACCGGTGTGTACGCGTGTGTGAGGAATGTGTGATGTCCAGACAGTGCGCAGTTGTTCGGACCCTTTTCTCCGGCCTGTGTCTGGGGAGGGTCAGGTCGTAAAGTGTGTACGAGCGCAGAGTAAACACATGTCTCTGAGCGCTGGAGGAGGGTTAGTGTTTGTCAGTGTGTGTATGTCTGTGTCTGTCCTGTAAACACTGCGCAGGTGTGACCCTCTTTGTGTCCTTCTGACCTAATACAAGTGTTGACATGCTGTAAACGCCATACAGATGTTTAAAGTGAAGCACCAGCATGAATGTGTCTGTGATTAACCAATGTGTCTGAAAATAACCAGAACCAAGAGTCTTTTTTATAACTATATCTGCTTCTAATATGTTGCATATTTGTTCAGTAATGTCACATTATATATATAATGGATATATATTGTGACTTTAAATGCAGACCCAAAAATTCATAAAAATCATATAAAATGTATTGCAGTATATCATTAGTATTAGAAAATAAAAAAAATTGCAGGTATTACAGATTTACTGAGTAGTGGAAAAAATTATAATATAGAGCTATAATTTTATATAACTGCACAGCTGTTCTAAAATATAGTATTATGTAGCATAGTATTGTACAGTAAAGTGTATATAATAGTATAATATTTCTTGATGTATGCAATTTAAGTGTTTAGAAAAAGTAATATGTTACTACGTTATATCGTAATATGGTCTACGCTACAGTTTAGAACTAAAGTTTTTGTAGTTAACTTGTGTGCTGTTCCTTTACCATGTTGTTTATAGAAGTAAATTATTGTGTAGTCCAGAGCAGAATGCTAAAGCGCGGTATAGTTGTAAAAGATTGTACAGTATAGTATTGTACAGTAGAGAGCAATCACATGCTGCTGTAGTGGATGAAACTCAACAGATGCAGGTGAAACAGTGATTGGAAGAGATCAGATGAAACGTGAATCGCATGAGGCGTGCGTGTGTGTGTGTGTGTGTGTGTGTGTGTGTGTGTGTGTGTGTGTGTGTGTGTGTGTGTGTGTGTAGAGGGAACTGTGTCTCACTGTATAATTGCTCCCTGCCTCTTCCTGTGAGCCACGCTGATGGAGGGAGGGCTCAACTTCTGACGTTATACAAATAGAAATTCCCGTCGCTGGTCTCTCTCGCTCCGCTCTCATTCACTTTCATGCCGTCTGGCCCCCAGACGAACTCTCTGTCTCTCTCATCTCTCTCTCTCTTTCTCTCCTATATGAACACTCATAGCGTCTATACAGGAGTGGGACACTCCCTCTGAGACACAACTGCTATAAGGTTCCTCTCACGCTCTGAACAGAGGAGATACAGAGCAGTCCGATCATAAAGGTAAGAGGCCAGAGTCACACTTCTGAACTTTCAATAACATCTGCATGTGGTGTCTCTATTGCTCTTGAAGTTTGCAAGGCGTTTTGCTCTTAAAAACACCCCTTGTTCAGCAATTTTGGAGGTTTGCGGTGTAGTTGGTGATGGTCGGACTGACTTTTTGAGTTCAGCCAGACAAGTGATCCACTTGAGCGTCCAGAGGAAAGGTCATCCGTAAATAGTTTCTTTGAATGGGCCGTCTGAGCGACTGCGCGACATCTGTCAGCCAGACATGAGTTCGGGGCGGCGTGAAGCGGAGGTCATAAAAACGCTCTCAAAACAAGGAGTGCGAGGATGAGGCTGTGCAGAAACGCTCAAACATTCTTCTCATTGTTCTCAAGTCTCGGAAGACCGTGCCAGACGTACAAAAACAACTTTCAGAGGAAAGGAGGAGGGAAAAGGCCAAGCCGGGAGTGTTAGACAAGGTGTCCAAGCTGGAGCGCTAGATCGCAGGAGAGCGAAAGCAGCCTGAGGTGATGTTTCATCTTGTGCTCTTTCAGAGTTAGAATGAGAAACCCTGACCGTTACTCAGTTTACTGAAATGTTAATGTGAGGAAGTAAATAGCATAGTAGATAGTGCAGTGTAAAATATATTGAAGTTTTTAGTACAACAAACTGTTCAGTATGATATTTTGTCGTGCACAATATAAGTGTGGAGTATAATAAAGTGTAAAACAGCATAATTGTAAAACAGACGAGTGTGTATAGTATAGTATACTACAGTGAAGTGTGTACTCTATCGTAAATTATTGTGAAATGTATAAAATAGTCTTACATTATATACAGTAGTATAGTACAGTGTATAATATATTCAAGTGTTTAGTATATTTTGTAGTGTATAAGTGTGTAGTACAGTATATTACTGTATATTAGTATACTATGTGGTAAATTGTGTAGTATTGTTACGTGTATAAAATAGTGTTGCACTATATACAGCAACATAGTAATAAAGTGCGTAGCACAGTACAGTAAAGTGTGTAGTAAAGTATATTATTAACAGTATGTAATAATATAGTGTATATTACAATTAACTCTAGTAAACGGTAAAAAGTAGTCAAATATATAGTATTGCAAAGCATATCAAATAGTGTTACATAAAGTAATATTATACACTATAATATAAATCAAAGCGTTTAGTACAGTAATTGGTTTAGTATGATATAAAATAGCCTACAACACAAATGTGTAGTATAATAAAGTGTTTAGTACAGTATATAAAAGACAAGAATATTATAGTATATAGTGTATATTCTAGTGAAGTGGGCTGTAGTATAAAATACAGTGAGTTGTGTTTAATTGTGAAGTGTATGAAGTATTGTTATATTATTTACTGTACTATTGTACAGTGTGTAACTTAGTAAAGGAAGCCAAAAGTTATTATTCATCTCATAATGTGCTCATTAGGCCTAAAGAAATGAGAAATCGAGACTACGAGAGTAACTAGAGAGACACAGGGAAGGTTCAAGTTTCTGGAAACAGGTCTGTCCCACTTTTCGGAGAGCACAGGAGTCCTCGGGACTCGTACAGAGATTAGGAAACGGTGCGCAAGTGGAGCAAGTGTGATGGATTCCTGTATCTGCTGCTGAGTGTTTTCTTCAGGCCTCTTTGCTGAAGTTAATGGCTGCTGCGGAGGATAGTATCTGGAGTAAGGTTACAGGCACATTAGCGTGAAAACCATGAGCTGTGAATTTATGCTCTATTTAAAAGGAGAACGAGCGCCTTTGTGCTCGTGTGAGGGAGTTTTTCACTGCTGTAAATACCATTGCAGAAGTTATATTTGGTGTCAGTCACTTTGGTTTTGAGTTAAATGAATGAAGCTTACGAACACACGAGACACATATTCTCACGGGCAGCGTGGAGCACTGTACGCTTATAAAAGCCGTCTGTCGTGATTTTTGCTGAGTCATTAATTACATTCAGTCATCTACTGTTTAATGCTTTAAATTTCACTGCAAACGATTAAACATGATGCCTGAAATTTGATCAATGTGCAACAAGATGAAGTAAATATGAAAAACTGATTAAATAATTATATAAAAAAATATGTTTACATTTAATCTATAAATATTTATATACTGATATTATTGTTATATATTTATAATATTTTGTTTCATATTTGTTCTGTTACAAGCTTGAGATCTAGCAAAAGTCAAAATGATATCAAATTTAAATCAGAAAAATATTTTGATGGTGTTTCAGCCCACACAATTAGTCCTTTTTTATATTTACTTGTGCTTAATTCTTTTAAAAATGCTTCTTGCATTATTTTCATTTTATAAGTCACTTTGCATCTGTTTAATGGTGTGTATATATATATATATATATATATATATATATGCTGGGTGGGCCTAAATTGATGCATCCGGTCCTATGTCCACTTTTTAAAAAGGCCCAGTATCAGGTTACCTACAGCGAGTCAGCGACTGATCGAAAAATCTCATTTGTTGGCAACTATAAGGATTTGGCAAGCTTGCAGAGCAAATGGGATAATATGGATATTTTTTCTTCAATCCCTAAAATTAGCTGTAACACTGCAGGATGAAAGTGTGACTTCTCATCACGAGGAGAGCCGTAAAACGTCTTCCCTGCTCTTTTTCTCTGTGAGGTGTAACCGCATCGGCTGCATCACGCCAGACGCTGTCATTAGTGAGAGGAAAGACTGAGATCACTGGCAAAAAGAACAACTGCGGCTTCAATTTAGAGGGAAAATAGCTGATGGAAAATACTAATGGACAGAGATCTTCCCGTTCGCAAGGCGTCACTTCATCAAGTCTAGATTGGGTGGATGATTTCATGCTTTTGAGAATCGGGAAAACACATCACAGCGCTTCAGATGCCCTTCAAAAGCAATATTCAGTCTTAATGCATCATTTCAGTTGCAGACTCGCTTGGAAAGGCGCGTTTTTGTGTGTGGAAAATGCATAATGATTTTTTTAGGAGGAGAATATCATACTTTAAACTCTTTTGCAGCTTTCCGTAACAGGACATTTCAATTCAATCCTGCTTGGGTGTAGAAGTGAGATCAAAAATGTCTGAATGTCTTTGCATTTGATACATGAACATCAAACCAAGTGTCATTTATTAACAGAAAGACACTCTTCAGTCAAAACATTTCACAAAATCATAAGTTTTTACAAGATAAAACAACATATTCTTTAGAATACTGATAAAATAAACATGTTGTGGTTGTGAAATGTTAAATAAGTCCATAGATGAACTGCACCTGATGTTACTCTTCTAGTAAACCTGTGTGAACTTGAAGACAACATTGAGCAAAAACCATGAAAAAACTGAAAAGATCCTTAAAATGCAGGTTACAAGCATTGCTTTGATATTTTTGTTATCAAATGACATTGAGACTTTTTTAGTGTCCTAACTCTTTTTGGGGGCCTGTGCGTGTAAGACTGATGGGCCACATCCTCTGATCAGCATATAAATGACTGTCTGTCTGTAACACTCAACTGCAAAGTCTCATCTTGCACAGTAAGTGGGGAAAACCTGAAAACAAAACCTGCACCACAAACAGTCGGTGCTCTATAAGTAATGGATGTCTTTGTTTAGAGCAGGCAGGTTTACTTGCAGCATTATCTGGGATATTTGATGTAAAGACAAACATTGTGTAAGCTAGGAGTTCCCCTGCATCTGGACATATTCATATTCTTTTTTTCAACGCTGACAGACGCTGTAATGAACTGGAATGATTCTGTCGACCGGTTACGATGCTGTAAATGTGCCTTTAGAAATGTTTAGATGGAAAACAGTTTGAAGAGAATGTGAAGTGACATGTTATAACTGGAAAATATGTTTCTGCTTTAAAAAGTCCAAACTGACAAGTTGTCGTAGGAAAGATCGCCGTAATAGACTGCAATGAGGTGAAATGAAGAGCAAATGGAGAGTGTTTTTTTAAAGAAAGGCCATAGCATTTAAAGATGTGTCTCTTCTGGAACAGATCTCTGTAATGTCTCAAATCGTGCTCACGTTTGCCAACATTTTTATTAATCCAAGAAATAATGCAAACGTAATGCCATCTACATTGATTGTACAGATCCAAACTCTTGCTTATGCCAATAATAGTCTCATGTGTGTCTATTTTAGCAGAAACATCTGAGATGAAGCGGATATTGAAATAAAACTTCTCTTAGCAGTGCAGTTTTTTCTGAAAATCAAGTAAACCCTTAAAATACTAAAACTTTCCAACTGTGAAACAAGTGTTTGGTCCTCTGGGACTTTATCTGAGAGAATGAGTGGTTCTGAAAGATATACGAGATCCTTCACAGGTCCTGCCTGTTTTTTGTCGCTCTTAAAATGTTACTTCAGATGAGACATGGGTTTGAACAGAGCAGCATACGTAGTGTTTTTTTTTTTTTTTATGGCACTCAGCAGATATTGTGTGTCTTTCTGACCTCATTTCAAACTGTCATTGAAAAGATATTTTTATAAGTCCACAGGAAGCCCAGTCACCCAGACGCTAGCAGAAGGAGGGGCCAGCCGTAATGACTACAGACTACATGACAAAAAATGAGGTGCTCTTGGAAGACACACACATGCACTTTGCATGTTAAACAGACTAGTGCAGGCAAGTTTACGTCATCATTTACTTACTTTTAAACCTGTTGGACTTTCTTTCTTCAATGGAACCCAAAAGAAGATGTTCACGCTGCCTTTTAAGCTCCAAAAAGAGACAAAAATTACCATTATGTTGTAAAAATGTTGCTCTAAAACAGCGGTTCCCAATCCCAGTCATCGCAGCAATAGTTGGAACACAGTTCATGCATGTAGCTCTCTTCTAACGAAGTAGGAAGCAATGAACACTGTGTAGAGATCATATCAAAAAGAGTCCAGTAATTAAGATTACAGGTTGAATACTGATTAATAAGGATTTATTTTCACACAGTTCATTGGACAATGCTGTGTTATGACCTCAAACTACTTTTACCATGCTTATTTTGACATTTTATATTTACTTCACATAACCAGTAACGTATGTATGGCTTTCCTGAAGTAAACTTGCTCCGGAGCTCACCTGATAGAGCAATGCGCAGTGCTCGGAGATGATGAGTCCAGTAAAACGTGAATTGCATCACTCGATAAACATCTATTTTGCATGCTATTTATATGCAGAAACTTTGGCTCACACCTAATCCTACACATTGTGTATCATATGCACGCCAAAAGTCAATTTCTGCGTATAAATAGAATGCCAAATAGTAGCAGAAAATCCTCCCACTAAAACGCACTTTCATGAGATTGGGTTAAACAGAGCATTAACCTATAGCGGCACTCACCGAACATTTTATTTCCTGCCTCAATACACAAAACAGTCAACCTTTTAGCGCCGCTCAGTGGATGTTTCAAAAACCAGTGTAAAGATGAACATTGTTCATAAGATTTACGTTCATCTGTTTTGAATTAAACTGAACGACCTTCAGCGCACTCACTCAATATTTCACATTTGAAAAATACGTAATCACATCACTTGGGTTTAGCTCGCATTCTGGCATGTTTTAATAACTGCCTAACATTCTGGCAAGGTTCTCTCAAAGATACAAACAAACGTTCCTTTAGTAATGTTAAAAGAAAGTTTGTTCAGAATTATCTGGTCTTCAATAATGTCCTCAAAACATTAGCACAAAAACTTTGTTTAGCTATACACTTTTCATCGGAATTTATTTCTGAAACGTTTTATTTGGGCATCCAACTTTATATATGTATATATATTCAGAATGTTTAAAAATATATTCAAACATAAAGTTCCCATGATGTTTGCAAAATTCTAAAATGGAAGACGCGAATAACATCCCATTATAGAATAGAATAGTTCCCATTACATTCGCATAACAAAAATGAGTTTTCAAAACATTAAAAAAATGGAGAACATTCGGAAATAATGTTTTCATAACTTGATGGGAACTATATGTTTTTAGAACATTTTGTCATCTGGGCAAGTTGGCTATTTTAAGAGTTCAGTGTCTTTATTTGCGTTCACTGTACGGAAAAGAGCAGCGTTGACATTCTCCTAAACATGTTATGTTTCACAGAAGAAAAAATTAAGTTCTACAGGTTCTGAAAGACATAAGGGTGAGTAAACGATGACCAAACTTTCATTTTTGGCCGAACTCTCCCCCTTTTTTGTCCCGGCTGTTTGCTATCTGTCTGCTGTGTTGTTTGCTGTTCTCACAGAGCCCTCGTGTATGATGTGTTAGGACAGAGACAGATTTAGAAATGTTGGACCCCACCTCAGACAGAATGACTTAAGCCCGGACCCTCCTCTTCTGCCAGCCAGGGGGATTCCTGGCAGAGTGATTTTTAAACCTAATGACTGAATCACATTGCCAGGGATTTCCAATGGCTCGTGTGAGGGACTCGACTTGGAGACTGCAGACACGCCAGATATTTGCATTGCAGACACACACACACACTGAACACGTGAGACCCTAATCCTGAAGGAATGCAAACCGTCTCGCACATGAGTTAGTGGTGACAGAAGTGCCATGCATTTCTATATAGGCTGTAGGGTGTCAGGACTTAACTCACTTGTGAGCACTGCATTAAACTTTGTTCACAGTGGTTAAGTTCTGCCATCCTGAGACCCAAATCACCAAAGAAGGAGTTAAAGTCAACAGTGTCATCAAAATGAATGCATGCACACTGAAGACTGTGACGTGATGTTCTCATTGCATGTGTAATGTTCTGAAAAGCTGCATTAAAGATGCACTAGAAACTAATTCAAGTTTGACTCTTTTTGTTGTCGTTAATCTTATTCTGTTGTGACAGGCCTGTTTTTATCTTGTCCGAAGTAATCTTCATGATTACTTAAGCATGATATACAACAAACGAGCCGTAGCTTGAAAATAAAAAGACTAGGACAAACATCTTTTGTTGGTACTGGAACAAATTCCTGTCAAAACATGGTGGACTTTTTTCAGGCGGTGAACCACTTAACGCCCCCAACGTCCTCTAACCCAGGGGTGTCAAACTCAGTTCCTGGAGGGCAGTGTTCCAACACACAAACCATCTAGTTTTCAAATAAGCCTGAATGACTTAATTAACTGGATCAGGTGTGTTTAATTAGGGAACTGAGTTTGACACCCCTGCTCTAACCCAACAAAAATATGACCCAAGAGTGCCTTGCTAACATTCCCATTAATGAAAATGTGCCATGCTCGATTTCCCCGCGGAAACCTACCCGTACCACTCAAATTAGAAAACATTATTATAAGCTAACCGTTGTGAATCGGGCTAAAGTAAGGCCATAGTTTTGAACACTGGCTGGTTATGTAATTTCTCAAATATTGATTTCGGATCATTTTTAACCAAAAAAAGTTACGGACTGCAGCTTTAAGGGGACATTCCGTTTTAGAATAGTGCAAACCTTAAGGGAATGTTACATTTGAATGTTCTCTCAATGTTCTGAAGCAATAATAATATTAAAAATAAATAAATAAAATGTTTTCTAAATAAAACATTACATGAATAAATTATAATTTATATGAATAATAATTTATTTGGGTCCTTCAGAACTTGGTATCTTTCACTGACCACCAGTGAACCAAGAGGGATATCTCGAAACTACTTCTAACCATTAACAACATTAATGAATTAATGAATGCTCTTCCAGGACTAACAAAAGATATAGACCCAGGAACCCATCTTACAGAAATGACATGGAGAGTGAGGGATGTCAATTTCAGGTTTTTAGACTGTAAAAAATATACTGCATGTCTTTTGTAAGTTTGCAACTGTTAATCATGTTAGTGACGCTGAACATGTATGCATTAAATTAAAATCTGAATCTGAAAATCAGCACTTCAGTATGTGAGTTCTCAGGGAAATGAGGCCATATTACAGGTACCTCAATTCAAACTGCCTCAAAAAATAAATAAAAGCATGATGTATTCATGCAACATAGGCATAAACAGTGAACACGAAATTTGATGTCAAAGTTCGCTAACAGGGATGTTTAGGACAGTTGCTAAGTGACCACACATGTCCGAACTGAATCTGAACTTCGGCGGTCCAGTTTCAACAAAACCTCTTCAAATGGACGCCACACAAAAGCGGAGTTTATGGCAGGGCAGCCATTCAGAAACTGTTTGTAACCAAGGCCCAAACGATGCATTAAACACAAAACAATGGAACAAAATGGTCCAGTGACTCATCTTTTACCGTATTTCCTGCATTCAGGCGGGTTTATCTTACGAGACAGCCAAAGGATGCCTGCAGCCCGCAACATCGGCTGCCAGCTGTGACACATGGTGGGGATCTGTAAGTGTACGGGCCGGCTCTCACACAAATCCTTAGGTAATTGGTCCACAGGATCATGTAACAGTGACCCAGGATAACACAAACGCCATCCTAGCGTGATGTTCCCATATACGGCTAGAGTTCAAGAGTGATTATAAGAAAGCCAGAATCATTAAGCCAAACCAAAACATCATTGAACCATTACAGAAAGTTCTGAAGAGCATAGATTCATATCTCCTTTACTCCAACTCACAAAGAATCAACAAAGCGTTGCCTTGATATCATTAGATGGATGGATGGATGGATGGATAGATGGATAGATAGATAGATGATGGATGGAGATGGATGGATATGGGATGATAGATAGATGGATGATGATAGATAGATAGATAATAGATAGATAGAAGATGGATGATAGATAGATGGATGGATGGATGGATGAGATAGACAGATAGACGGATAGATAGATGGATAGATAGATAGATAGATAGATAGATAGATAGATAGATAGATAGATAGATAGATAGATAGATAGATAGATAGATAGATAATAGATGATGGATGATGAGATGGATAGATAGGATGGATAACAATATATAATGAAAATACTTTTGTACAGCCTTTAAATTATGCTTAGTCATTGTATATGTTACTGAGAATCAAATAGGACTTTGTGTATTGTTATGAAAATGAGAATTTTAGATCATTTATGCAATGTGATTTATGTCTTATGTGATATATATATATATATATATATATATATATATATATATATGAATACATGTATGTATGAGTTCTGAGGTCACTGGTTTGATTCTCGACGTCTGTGTCTCAGTCTGCTGTTATTCTGGTGCGTGTGGTTTGTCTCTGTGTCTGTCTGTCAGGGGCCGGTCTCCTGTGCCTGCTGTGCTGATAATCAGTGGATGCTGTAGCTGGCTCAGTTCAGCAGGAACAGAGGTCTGGTCTTCTGCTCCACACGCACTGAAACACACAGAGAGAGAGAGAGAGGACTGTACAAGTCACAGGTATGAACACAAAAATGACATTTCATTTATCATGACACATGATGAAATAGTCACATTTTGCCCAGATAGTATTATTGAGCAATATAAATAAATTAAATTGTGTGAATATATATACTGTCAATTTTAACACTACAAATAAAATCACTTTCAAAAATATCTTACCTGTACATTTCCATTTTTTTATCAGCATCTGAAATAATCAATGGTAATAAAGTTGGTATTTTAAAATGTAATATTTTATATATTTCATATATTTTATCTGGTATATATTAATAATTTCTATTTATTACAATTAATATGTTTATCATATTATATGTGCATTGTCTTCTACGGCTCAGCTTTTAATTTTTACCATAAGAAATTATCTGAAATACAATAAAATCAAATAAAAATTATATAAAAATAAATATTTTAAATATAAAACAGACATAATGTTTATATATATATATATATATATATATATATATAGGGTGATTCTATAATTTCAGTTATATTTTTTTATTATTTTAATATTTTTTACGCATTGTTATGAATTACAAGATGTTACAGTCCATAACAATATAATAATTTATTTAAAAAGTGTCTTAAATAGCTGAAAATCACAATTTCTTGTTGTTCGAATTAGTCAGTGTATTTTTCCATCATGTATCAACGTGTAATCAAAATATTTTATAGTACTTTTCTTTAGGTAACATTGTGTTCATTTTATTTATAAAAGCCCTAAATAGTCACTTACTTAATTCTACAACATTAAATTATTTAAAATTTACTTTTTTTCTTAAAAAAACATGTCCATAAATCTTGCGTCAACTCTGTTACTGTACCATATTTTCCCTTTAAATTGGTGGAATGATCTCCGCATCTGTGTAAGATACAGGAAATGATGTCACTTTCCCTCACTGGTAAGATCTGAAGCACTGAACAGTATGCGTTGTCTCTCTGAGAACATATTTTAATCTGGTAGAACGTCAACTCTGTTACCACAATATCAGAAGGAAAACAGAATGTATTACTATTTATTAGGTATTGACATTAAAACAGATATATTTAATATATTAATTGAGAATATATATTTAACCTGATGGCACGGGTTAAATAAATAACTTAAAATAATAAAGTATATATTAAAATCAATTGAGAAAAATATAGTATATTTAGTATAGTTTCTAGTCTGGAAACATTTTTTACACAAGCGGATGAGCTGTAATGGGCCACTTTGTTGCTCCACATGCCTATATACTGTATACGTTTATAATATACAGTCATGTGGAATAAATATATCAGCTAAAAAACGTATCAGTAGCAAGCAGGATAATAAATACCTCTCACTCTGACACACAAAGCCCATCCCAAACAGTGTTGGGGAGTAACTAGTTACATGTAACGGAATTACGTAATTTAATTACAAAATTAAAGTAATTGTAATTAGTTACATTTACTAAGAAAAGATGTGTAATTAAATTACAGTTACTTATGAAAATGTTAAGGATTACAAAGGGTTACATCTGATTTTTTCACACACACTCCCACATACAGATTTTAATTATTTATTTCATAAATTGCAGTGACTGCTCTAAAATATGAAATACCAATGTTTCAGAAGTCTATAACATGCTTATCCAATAAGTCTTTTCCTATATGGGTTTATGTATATGTTTTTTTTAAGATAAACATTTTTTTTCTAAGGCATCATTAGATTCCAGTGTTTCCTGTCATAGCTATGCAAAGATTTGATTTCAAAATCAGTATCATAGCTATTAAACTATTTCTTGTTATGATTTTAAATCTGTATTTAACCTCATAATGATTTTGAAGTAAGTCTGATTTTGAGGTGGCTGTGCTTCAAAGAGGACATCAGATGCCCATATTTTTCCACAAGTGGGTATGATTCTTTAGGGTAATCTTGAAATGGTCTCGGTGGGGTGTAAAAGAACACAGCAACTCGTTTCGGTGTATATCTCTTTACATGTTAATGAGCTGAGCTCACCCCGCCACTGCTCACCCCGTGTGGAAGAGCAAAGGCGATTTGCATATAATCATAAAAAAATATAAAGTGTCAAACTTACTTCTTCTGGAGGTGCAGCTGGATCATGAACAATGGTTGCTGATCCATCCTTTAGTTTTGAACTTTTTAACAAAACTTGCCTTGAATTTTCCCTCATTCAGATTCAGCAGTCTGGAGTAAAATGATTTACGCAGCCAGAAATAAACTAATTTAGTGAAAGTGAAGTGACGTGTGGCCAAGGATGGTGACCCATACTCAGAATTTGTGCTTCTGCATTTAGCCCATCCAAGGCACACACACACAGTGCAACAAACACACACGCCACAAACCGTGAACACACACCCGGAGCAGTGAACACACCACACACGGAGCAGTGCGGCGCGGCGCCCGGGGGGCAGTTGGGGGGCTCGGTGCCTTGCTCATGCTGAGGCGCCCGGGAGCAGTGGTATTGAGGACGTGCCTTGCTCAAGGGTCTCAGCGCTGGTTATTATAAAATCAAAATTACTTGATTTTGTTTAGGCTTTTGCTTGATAATTGGAGTTCTGTTTAGGCTTTTGGGGGATTGTAGGGTGGTTGTGTCCAAAAAGGAGTCAAAGACATTTTTACCATTGTATGGTTGTGTCCATTAATATGTGAAGATAAAATTATAATATTATCATCTTAATTTCAAGTCTCCTTTATTATTAATATTATCATCTTAATTCAAAGTGATGAAGATTTCGAGAGTCTGACAGTGTAAGTTGAACACTACTGCCTGGTTTACATGTTTAACCATGCCTTTTACATGTTTTAAAATGATTAATAGTTGAAAACATTAGAAATTTAGAAAAGTAATCAAAAAATAATCAAATGTAATCAGTTACTTTACTTTTATAAAGTAATTGAAAAGTTACACTACTTATTACATTTTAAGTAGGGTAACTTGTAATCTGTAACCTATTACATTTCCAAAGTAACCTTCCCAACACTGATCCCAAACTACTCTATATAGATGTGCACTGCTCTGTTTCAAAACCTAGCGAGCTGCTTACATTGATATGAATATGAATATTATGTGACATGAATATTTTAATAAGCATCACATATAACATTTTCCTTCATTTCCTTTATTTAATATGTGACCCTGGAGCACAAAAGCAGTCTTAAGTCGCTGGGGTATATTTGTAGCAATAGCCAAAAATACATTGTATGGGTCAAAATTATAGATTTTTCTTTTATTTTTCTTTTATGAAAAATTTAGGAAATTTTGTAAAGATGATGTTCCATGAAGATACTTAGTAAATTTCTTACCATAAATATATCAAAACTTCTTTTTTGATAAGTAATATGCATTGCTAAGAACTTCATTTGGACAACTTTAAAAGCGATTTTCTCAATATTTTGTCTTTTTGCGCCAATTAGTTGTATCTCATCCAAATATTGCCCGATCCTAACAAACCATACGTCAATGGAAACTCATTTATTCAGCTGTCAGATGATGTATAAATCTCAATTTCGAAAAATTTTTTTTTGTGGTCCAGGGTCACATTTGCATTGCAGAGAATGTCGAGTTTCTTTTCAGTCTATTCTTAGAAAGAAATGTCGTGTTTTTTTCAGAAACTTCTCACCACCTGTCCTCTTCGTTTGTTCATCATTTTTCTTCTCCTGTGTCTCGTTCAGTTCTCTGTGAATTTCCCCAAACGGTGAAATATGTCAACAGCTTTCATTTTTTCCCAGCTGCCATCGCGAGCCAAACACTCGGAAAAAACAGCAAGTAACCATGGAAACCCAAAGACATACACACACAATACATACAAATACAGATATTTCAATGTTTGATCGCCAAGCCACACGAGGAACCACGGTCTGAGTCGCTTTAGAAATGACTTCTGAGTAATCCTGTCAGAGAGCGAGCGGCCTGCGACGGTTCACTGCCAGCATCACAAACAATACGACATGTTCCTCTAAACTACACTCGAGTATTTACAAATGCTCAAACAAAAATAAACATATCATTAATATAGTAATACATCAATTAATAACACATTATTAAATTAGTTATTAATAATAATTACTTATTTTAATTTTATTAATTGTTATATTGTTTTATATTATTAATGTCATTTTTTACACTTGATTACATTTATTAATAATTAATAATAATTAAAAGTGTATGAAAATTTAGTATGATATATCTAACTTGTGTGTAAACATATGTTATGTATAAAATATCAATTTAAATAATGTAATAATTATAAATATGCATATCTCCTTCATATGCACACACGCACAGATATATATATAATATATTTTTTTTAAGTTTATATTTGACGATATTTGCTCAGCTGATTATTCTCAAATCTGATTATTCTCTTATTCTAAATACTTTTGATTTCAAAATTTTTTTTAAAAAAAATGCAATTAATAAATTAATATATTTAAATTCGAATTATTTATTTGTTTTATGTTTATTTATTTTTTATATTTAAATATCTAAATATAATCTCAATAAATATGAATTGCATAATTTTTACATTCAAATAATATTACAATTATATTATGTAAATATATATTTTACTTTTAGAATGTATAGATATTAACTTACAGGCTATAATGCGTTACAATAGATTTGTATATCATATGTGTGTTTACTGTATATTCAGTTTGGTCTTTGAACATTTCTCTTCTAGTGCTTTTTGTCATTTTGTAATATCTATTTACAGCCGTGTAATGAAAGTAAACTTTTCTTAAAGTTTATTGCTGAATGTTACTGTATCTGCACCCCTCTATTAATGTCGTATACTGTAACAGATATTGACTAGCAAAAGTTGCCGTGTTCCCAAAAGCAGGTGTTGTGTGTGTGTGTGTTGTGTGTGTGTTGATGCGTGTGTGCGCGTCCTGTGTGTGTGTGTGTGGAGACGTGTGTAAAATCGTTTGTGTGTGTACTGTATCGTCCTTTGTCAGTGTCGGGCGCTTGTGTTGTGTGTGTTAGTCCAGCAGTTGGGGCCCATTCTTCTTGTGATTAACAGGAAAGTGTTTTCATGAATTGTTTTTTTTTTAGATGGGTATAAAAAGCAGTTTAGCGCAGCTGTCGTGAGAAGACGAAGAGTGTAAAGACCATCGCCTCTACCGCGACTCACCGGGCAGGGACTGTCAAGGGATAAAGTATTTTTTATTTTTTTTTATCTCTTTCCTACTACTTGTCTCTGTTTTAATTTGTTAAACATGTACTATGTGTAAGTGAGTTGTTGTTTGTTAGAAGTGTGTTGACAGTGTTCTTTTTTAGGATTACGAAACTACTGCGTTTTTTTGAAGTTATTTATAGGTCTTTATGGTAATTTTCTTTAGTCTTAATAAATTGGAGTTATTTTAGTAACATTACTTCTCATACTACATGGAAAATTATATATTATGTGTGTATGGGTGTTTGACTTCGTGTCGTGTTAGAATCATTATTAATACCATACCTTTAGTTTTTTTTTAATAATTTTGAATTGTTTTTTAGCTTTATTTTTGTTTTCATTTAATTGTTTTAGTTTTCAAATGTTGTATGCATTTGTAATTTTTATTGACTGTCTTTATTTTCTTAAACGTGGTATATATCAATTTATAGAGTTTTAACTTCTAGATTGTTATTTTTCATTTGTAAAGGTCATCGCAAATGAATAAAAGTAAAGTAAGTTATGTGTGTGTGTGTTTTAGTCTTCCTGTTTCTCAGACGATACCAAAAACCCCGCCCACTTACCGCCCAAATTTTTAACTGCGGGATTTATTACTTCTCTCGTTATTTCTAAAATAATGACAAGTGAACTGGATCAAAACAGGGAAAATTTAGCTCTTTTAAAATGACCTTTAATAACAGCGCCCCGGGGGAACACATCTCCCCACAGTCACACACAATAAAGTGATCCTCACACCCACAGCAGCCAAACGTGCATTATAACTACTATATGGACGAAAAATAAAACTATAATAACATTAACAACAATGAACTTTCTCTTGCTAGTGAGAAACATTTTAATACAATCAATTGGCCACAGGCACAAAACTGTTCAAGTCACCATGGCAAGGGTGTATAGTGAGATTTCACAATAGGAGATGTACAGGTAAATTGGTTTTGGATTTTTTATGGCAGAGAGTAAGTCGTGCTTTTATAAGAGAGTGAGGTGGCTGATCAACATTTAAGCACACCTTGTCTTGCCTCTTTATTGAAGTGAAGGAATATAATAAATGGTTGAGGATTATATTGCAATTTAAATAGTTTGCAAGACTCTGCACATAAACATAAAAGATGGTAAATTGATTGTCCGTTTAAAATGAACCAAGGGGTTTGCAAGGAAAAATGAGTTGATGACACTACACATTATTTTACTGACACGGAGAAGCTAAAGAAAAAAGCGAAGAAAAAAGCAGCTGCATAAAAGCAGCCCAAATTACACATTTACTCAAAAGAAGCCAATTGGGCGGCAACCCGCCCAATCATTTTATTAACAAGAGCGCCGGATATTGTGTCTCCATGGCAACGAAGAAACCCGTCCGTCAGCGCGAGCAGATGGCTGCGGTACATTTCTTCCTGTTTCTCAGACGATATATGCGGGGAACTTTCTCGTTACTTTTCTTTATATATGCGCCTCTCCCTCAAATAGGACGAGAGCTAAGGGCCGTATGGCAACACAACAGGTAAACAGAGAG
>CM049807.1:18721945-18763856 GCA_027422405.1 Ptychobarbus kaznakovi
TAACACTGAAGGATGAATGCAATAAAATACACACTGTCCCATCTCATAGAGGTACAAAATTAAACATCAAAGCCAGTAAACCAAAAAAAAAAAATTGAATGCACCTTCAATCTAGTAAAGTTGTTTTTGAACATATTTTGCCAGACAAAAGCAAACAAAGACCATAAGAAACTATGCTTGAATAGATAATTATATGTTTTCATAAACTGAAATCGAGCATTCAAACCATTGGGAAGACAGTGAGGCGAGGCAAAACGTTGAAATGGCTTTCACAAGAGAAAAGCATCAATCGCTCTTCTTTTCCTTGATCAACCTGCTGGCGTTGTGTGCAAAGTTTCAGCCACTAAAAGCGGAAACACTATAGAAGCATCAGCGTAGACCTGCACAAAACACAACAGCACAGTTAACCAGATCTTCACAGTACTAAGAGTATAACGTCACATCATTCAGATTTAATCTTACCTTTACAGGTGTGGCGTCCATGCGGATCTTTCCCCAGGAAACGGCTTCATCTGGCCGAGCGCCGGAATCCGAGCCGTCAAACTCCTGGCCAGTGTTGACAAACACGGCATAATCTGCTCCATTCCTCTGAAAAACATGAGAAAAGCTTCAGATTTGATTTTAGGACTCAACATGATTGTGCTTTTTTTGGGTTGTGTGATTACCATGAGATTAGCGTTGGAGATGTGATGTTTGACGACGCCTCCTCCGAGAATGATCATCCCTGTGGTCTTAGCAAACACCGCCTTGCTGTTCAAACGCCGAATATCTGAAGTATGCAAAATGATCATAAACGCCACGGTCAAATAATCTCCACATGGCACTGATCTCACATCTTGAGCGACTCACCCTCCACAATGTCAAGCACCAGGCCAGGGTTCTTATACGAGTGGAAATAGATCATATCACCCAATGAGCCGTCAGTGAGGGCGGGACTAAACACTGGGATGTCATTCTGAAAGACAATCACACAGTCATTAAGAGACTCAGATTTGAGGAAGGATGGGGGAGAAGGGGACTTGTGTTCAATTCAAATGCTACCTTATAAGCCCAGTAGTACACCGAGTCTGGGTTGTTGATTTCTTTGCCAAGTCTGTGGATCATTTTGGAGGGTGTCCAGTGTGTGCCCTGATGGAAAAACAGATATCAATGCTGGGCCACATTAAATATGTATTTTAGTAATTAATACAAATTTGAATGCATTACACTCATAGAATCATAGACAAAAAATGTAATACCAAAAATTACAAATATTTAACAGCCCAAAATTAATAAGATAAAATAAAGAATGGAAAGTTAAAAAAATATTCAATTAAAAATGTAAATATAAATAAAACTTTCCACTTATGTGTGGGCAATTTTACTAATATTTAACCACCCCAATTTAATTTAATTCAATAAAATAAAATAATTTGGAACCTCGTTTTTATGTATGGATTGTATATATGTATGTATTAGGCATTTTTATAATTATTTAACCACCCAAATATAAAAAAATACAATTTCTCACATCTATTTTTGTTCCAGCAACATTTGGTCCAAAATAGGCATTTTATATATCAAATATAATATATATAAAATATAATTTTATATAAAAATATAAAATTGGGGTGACAAATATATCACCCCAATTATAAAATAAATTTCTCTATTTTTGTTCCAGCAACATTTGGTTTAGAATGGACATTTTTAGAAATATTTATACACCCCAATTTTAAAATAATTAAAACAAATTATGTAATTTAATATTAGATTCATTTTAAATTAATAGGTTAATTTTATTTTTTAAAAAAAAATTACTTGTGGACAATTTTACAAATATATCACCCCAATTATAAAATAAATTAGAATAAAATGTCTCACCTCTATTTATGTTTCAGGGCAATTTGGTCCAGAATTAGCATTTTTACAAATATTTAACCATCCCAAATTAATAAAACAGAATATAATAATAACATAAAATAATTCCCACCTCTGTTTTTTGTTCCAGCACCATTTGATCCAGAATAGGCATCAGCCAGTCTTCAAACTTACAGTAATTATCGTTTGGTACCAAGAGATTACCTATTCTATGATATCAAGTATAATTATATGCATTAATAATGACTTATACACATGCATAGAAACACCACAATGATCTAACGAGGAGCTGTTTTCTTACCTATTAATGCCTTGCTGTCGTAGCTCTTTGCCTTTTAGACTGAACTCACCGAGGTAAGTGGGTGCTAAACATTTGATAAAGTCTTCCTCAATCCCTCCTGCTGTGGACACTATCACATCTACCTACAGAAACACCAAAATAACTCTACATTAATAGGTTCATTTCATTTAATATGAACAGGACAGACAGTGGCAGATATTATTAGCTGAAACATAATGGAGCTTATACAAAGTCTCAGTGTGGCCGTACCATTCTGTGCTGTGCGAGGTAGCGAATACTCTCTCGCACGCCGGAGCTGATCAGGTTGGATGTGTAGCCCAAGAAAATGGTGCATCCTGAAGTCCGAAGTGTGTGAATCACAGTCCTCGTGCTCCTCCTGCACCGGCTCCAGTCTCTTCTCTATCTACTCCAACCAACCACACACACAATCAGTGCTGGAGCTCAACATCACTTACGAGCTATGATCAGATAACCGAGGTGTGATTGCTGAGATTATGTACAACAACACACACTGCTCCTTTCCTAACAATCAAAGTCATTTCTAATAAAACATAAACAAATGGCATGTTTCTGTGATACTTATACATTGTTTTGTTTTTTTAATCATACTTTAAGTGTCATGTATACCATATTGAAAAGACAACATTGTTATGCATCAGTAATGAATGTCCTATCGAATATGAACATACAATGACCCTAAAAAGCATTTGGACACTCTGGAAAGAGTTAAATATCTGAAAGGCATTGCATTAGAAAACAAAATATCAAACCATGTAAAACAGATTTAAACACATGTAATCTAATGCTCATCAAGGCTGCATTAATTTGATTAAAAAAACAGTAACATTGTGAAATATTACAATTTCAAATAGCATTTTTCCATTTGAATGTATTTTAAAATGTAATTTGTGATCAAAGCTGTATTTTCAGCATCATTGCTCCAGTCTTCAGTGTCACATGATCCTTCAGAAATCATAATAATATACTGATCTGCTGCTCATTTATCATCAGTTTTATTGATGCTCAATTCTTAAGAATGGTTCTTAATATTATCAAGTTTGAAAGCAGTTTTAGCTGCTTAATATTTTTGTGGAAATTGTGTTTTTTCAGCATTCTTTGACGAATAGAAATCTCAAAAGAACAGCATTTATTAGAAACAGAAATCTTCTGAAAGACAGTCACTTTCTTTTATCATTTAATGCACCCTTGCTGTGTTAAAGTATTAGTCTCTTTTTTCATTACCTCAGTTTCCACAAAACTATTACTTAGCACAATTGTTTTCAACATTGATCATAATAATAATAAATGTTTCTTGAACATCAGCCTATCAGAATGATTTCTGAAGATCATGTGACACTGAAGACTGGAGCAATGATGCTGAAAATACAGCTTTGAATCACAGGAAGTAGCAATCATATTTCACAATATTATAGCTATTTAAAAATGACTGTATTGTTGATAAAATGCAGTCTTGGTGAACATGAGATGTTTAAACATCGGCCCCTTCCCTCACCATCTTGTTGATCTCCTGCACAGCCAGGCCGAAGCTGCTCGCCTGGAAGCCGGTGCTGATGAAGGACTGCAGCAGGGCTCTGTGGTCCACGCCCTGGTTAAAGTCATAGCCTCTAATCTGAAGCATGTCCTCCGGCAGAGAGATGCTCTCCTGCAACACCGCGTCCCTCGCCACGGAGGGAGCCTGATCGGCCATCATCCGCCAACTACAGCAACACAGAGTACATACAATTCAACACTTCAACTGTTAATGCAGTTTAACCAGGGTACAGGGACGGCATCAGATGATAATACCAGAATACTTTGGTATATATGCTTGTTGCTGAATGACTTTGATATGTACTTCCTTATTTCAAAGAATACCACGGTTTTATCATGGGAGCCTAAACACAATTCTCTCAAACAGATCATGTGTGAGTCATCTGATGAACTCAGTTTGAAGACTAACTAATTAACGTTAGACTGCGCAGCTTCAGTGCTGAGATCAAACACTTTAGGGTCAATAATCGATGAAGTGTTATATAAGCCGATACGCAAATATAAATACATGTTTGTTTTCTATTTCTTTGTGTCTTTGAAATAATATTACACTCACCCCAACCGTTACGAATGTAATAGCCGGCTTGTTAATGTACTTTATTTCTGATCTCGCTCACAGCGCTGCACACTTGATCGACCACATGTTCAAAACAACTACGGCAAGCGCAGCGGTACAAACTAAACCCCAAACGCGTTTGCGTTGACTAATTTTGTTTTATATATGCTAGATTGTAATTAAAAACCGAAATATTATGATGCCATTGACTTTGTATAAATGGTGCGTATAAATTACCCGAAACAGCATATAAAGGAACAGTTACAAAAGCAGCACCAGTTAGTTTATAACATATACAATATTTTGATAATATTATTAGCATATTGTATTATAAAATAATTGTAATGTAATAATAATTGTTATTATTAATAAATTAAATTATATATTATTATGTAGGCTATTTAAATATATTTTACAGATTTAAATAAATACTTAATAATTAATTTATTATTTAAATTAATACTTTTTTTAGTCATAGGCATGTAGTCTGTATATAAACAGTTAACCCCAAAACGTTTTTAAACACTAATGTATGATTATTTTTAATGCATTAAACAGGAAAATGTCACACGATTTTCTTTTCTGATCTGTTTTCGGATCATTTTCACTAAATAAAGTCTATCATAAAGGTCTTTATTGCATATAAATATGAATATTTTGTATTATTATAAAAAAATATATACAGATAAATTGAGACATTTGGAAAATGTGCCATTTTTAAATGCTTATTCAGCTGCATGGATTGCAGAATACTTGATTTGATGTAATTTCTAAGAAACTCTGTAAATCAGGAGCAGCATGATCACACACCTGTGCACACAGTTAAACACATTCAAGAGAGGTTTCATGACCACCAGAGTGAAAGCAAATACTGCTGAACTTTCATGACATTTCTGGCTCTGTTGATGTGACCTCAAACTCCACCACATCACAGGAGCTTTGAAGCTTCCAGCAGAGTGTGTGTGCGTGTGCGTGTGTGTGCGTGTGTGCGTGTGTGCGTGTGTGGTGTGTGCGTGTGTGTGTGTGTGTGTGTGTGTGTGTGTGTGTGTGTGTGTGTGTGTGTGTGTGTGTGTGTGTGTGTGTGTGTGTGTGTGTGTGTGTGTGTGTGTGCGTGTGTGTGTGCGTGTGTGTGTGCGTGCGTGCGTGTGTGTGTGTGTGTGTGGATAAAGGGGTTTAACATCCCATTGAGATATAAAAGCCTCCAAAAACTGGACACCAACTCTTCCTCGCTAAAACAAGAACATGTGAGCTCTACACGACTGATGGACTCTTGAGGTAACATACAGTCATCATCTATCAGACCTAATTATTCTTTCATTAGATAGTTCAAGTAATATAATAATAATAAGGTGAATGTAAACCCGTGTTTCAGGGTGTAAGTGTAATGTAGCTGCAGTCGTGATGGACGTATACTGCAGTAATAATGTTCTTCAGGCCAGGAAAGCCGTGGAGCAGCTCAGACTAGAGACAGCACTACAGAGAGTCAAGGTGAGACACTCCGTGATCATACGAAACAACACCTTTACCTTGCAACTGTTTATCATTGTGTACATGGCTGAAAATGACAACAATAAAAAACAGACTTCCAAGCATTCACAATAGAATAGAATAGAATATACACTGTTAAAAATCCATGAAATCACCCTTGCAAAAACGAAACGAGAAAGAAAGTAAAGCTGTTACTGATTAGTAAAAAATAGGGTAGCAATATTTTAATTTTAGGTTTTGCGGAATTAACTTCATCCGCTGACAGAATCTTACAATCAGAAGTACTACATCTGTTTCTGACAAACACCAAAAAGACCAACTCGATCTACCAGTGATTCAAAGCTCATCACAAGCGTTGTCCTTTTTCACTTAGAAAAACTGTACAATTTAACGTTATTTTACTGTAAATTTACATTAAACCTGTTGGATTTTTATGCGTTTTTTACTGTAAAACCGGGGGTGTCACTGAGGTGCCACCTTTTCAAAATGTACCGTTTGAAGGTAACGCCTCGTGTACCTTTAAGACGTAAAGTGTATAGGATCTTTTTAAACAACGAAAATGTTCAATTTAGGGGTAAATAAGGTACACTGATGTACCTTTTAGCGTTTGCACCTCGGGATACCTCCCACGTGGTCAGTGTTGGGAAGGTTATTTTGGAAATGTAATAGGTTACAGATTACAAGTTATCCTTTTTAAAATGTAATAAGTAGTGGCCAGTTACTTTAATAAAGTAACGTAACTGATTACATTTGCTTACTTTACTAAATGTTTTTTTTCAGCTGTCAGTTATTTTGAAACATTTAAAGCAGGGTTAACCTTACAGTTGCACTCATTACTTTCAGACTTTCAAAACCTTCCTTCATCACTTAAATTAAGATGATAATCATTTAATTATAAATCCCAGCCGCGACAAAATCAGACTTTAACAGCTCTTTTTACTGTGAGATCGTTCTGAGGTTAAAAACAGATATCAAATCAATAGTTTAATAGCTCTGATACTGTTTTTGAAATCAAATATTTGCATTAACTATGACAGGAAACACTGGCATCTAACAATGCCTCGGAAAAAAAATAAAGCATATACATAAGGAAATAAAACAATAATAAGCATGTGTCCTAAACTCCTGAAACATTGGTGTCAACATTTTAGAGCACTGACGAAAAAACAGGTTTTCACCATAGCATTGTATCGTTGTACAGTGTAATGTATGTCTATCATCTCATACATCTGCTGGCATGTGTGTGTGTCAGATTTCGGCAGCAGCAGAGCAGCTTGTTCAGTACTGTCAGGAGCACAGAAGAGCCGATCCGCTGCTGACCGGGATCAACACCTCCTCCAACCCGTTCAAAGACAAGAAGACCTGCGTGCTGCTGTGAACCGCCTCTGCAGCAGTCGCTCTTTTATTTCCAATGTTAAGAACAAGTTATCAAACTGTGCATTTAAAAATCAAAGACAATCATTCAGTCAGCCACAGAACAATACAACAGCACTGTCTGCAATAACTATAATTCATTCATAAATAAAAACATTATAAATTAGGATATTTAGTAGTTTGCTCTGGTCGTGAAGTGCATACATTTTAAAGCATTATGCCTCATTTGTAAACTGAATAGTTGTGTATGTACACTGAAAAGACAAATTGAACTTAAATCACACATTTTGAATAACTGATTTCCTAGTTAATGTACTATATAGAGAGCTAAATACTGAAAACAGATATTTTTATTCTTGTCTGTGCATTAATATATTATCCTGCATGTGCTTCAGAACTCACTGTATTTTCAATCTAAGTATATTATTAGCATCAATTTTGATGAAATGTTCAAGAAATGATCACAAAAGGTGTTCCTGTGTTACGAGGCACTGACATGTTTTGCATGAAGAATGACAGAAAACTAGGAATGTCATATTTTTGTTTCTAGACTCACTAGAAACATGTATCAGACACCTTAAACATTCATTTTCATTCAAATTAAACATATTAAAGCAGAATGCATTGATAGGTTCCTGTAAATACAGAGTTGAGGAACTGATTGGTTCGTGTTGTTCCCTGCTATCAGACGCTTTTAGACTCTCAGCATCTGCGCCTCCAAACTTCCACATTCATGTCACCGGAAGCGACGGCCAGCGTTCCTCCTTCAACACTTAACTGAGAAGAGAACAATCATTTATTTATGAGACATACAGTAATGGCTTTGAATGTGGCTCGTCCAATCAGAGTTATAATGCTTTGTGTGTTGAGTCTTTTGTTTTTAATGCAAGTGTTATATAATGTGAAGCTCTTTTTGTTTTTTGTTTTTCATCCATCAAATTACAAATAAAAGCAGTATATAATGAAATGAGATTAAGTATCTTTTAATCATATCATTTAATAAAAATGTCAACATACCCCATTAACCCCTGCCTGATGGTGAAGGGTGCACAGAGTCTTGGGTGGAGCGCATGGAAGGTGGACCTGCATGCAATGAGAGATCTGAGCTGTCAATAACCTTGGATAAAGATCAACTAAACAGATGTTTCACTGACAGAAGACTTACCTTGATAGTGCGGTCAGAGGAGCACGTGTAGAGAGCACCAGGAGAGCAGTGAACGCCCGTGACCAGTGACCTGTGGATGTTAAACTGGGATATGGGCGTCAGGGAGCTGTTGTGCAGAGAGAAGGAGTGCACGAGTCCACGGTTATCCCCGGCCCACACCTCTCGACCGCTGTAGGACAGAGACAGCAGGTACGACCTCAGCTGTAGACGTGTGAAGAGGACAGAGAAGTGCGTTAGCTGACTGTAACATAGATGCTTGTTAGGGTTGTGTGATTTATTTGTAGCTTGTGTGTGCATACCTGAACTTTCTGCAGGAGTTTTCCTGCCCTGCGGTCGAACAGAGCGACGGTTTGGTCTTTACTGCCTGATAAGATGTACTGGTCATCAGACGTCATGCACAACACCGCATCACTGTGATGATGAAGACTCTTGACCAATGGATCTGCAGCTGTATCACACGAATGAGAGTTGTCAGCAAACACAGTTACAACGGGCACATTACAAACGACTACTAGTGTCTGAGTGGACTTCACAGACTATTCAGCCATCTTCAATGCGTATACAACATGTGTGTGTCGAAATATACACCATTCAATAGTTGGGGGGGGGGGGGCGGTAAGATGTAATGTTTTTGAAAAAAGCCTCTTATGCTCAACAAGACTGCATTTATTTGGTATAAAATAGAGTAAAATCTGTTTAAAATGACTGTTTTCTATTGCAATATATTTTAAAGTGTAATTTATTCCTGTGATGCAAAGCTGAATTTTCAGCATCATTACTCCAGTCTTCAGCGTCACATATTTTAATCTGCTTAATTTTTTGAAATGTGTTATTTGTCAGTATAAAGCACAGAAGCTTTGATATTTTGTTATTTAATGCTAATACATTTATATATTTATAATTGTAGCTTAGTTGTTCAAATAGTTTTGGGGCCTCTCTAAATATTATAAACAACCCAAATCACTTATTTTCACATTAAACATTGCAATAAAATACAAATATTATATATTAAATATATTAGATAAAATACTACATTATGTATATATATATATATTTATTTATTATAGTTGTAAATTTACATATTAAAATTATAATTATTTATTATAATTTTATTATAAAATATTTAAAATATTATAAAAAAACTAAAATATTAGAAATGCTGAAACAAATAGGTTGAAGTACTACAACTGCTAAAACTAAAACTGACATACAAAAAAATTAAAGCCATCTAGAAATATAATAAAACCCAATCTAAATAGAGAAATTAAAAAACTAATATCAATTTCAAAGCACATAACAAAATTACCAAAAACCTAAACTAAAATGATATTGAAAACTGACAATATAAAAATAAAAGCTAATTCAAAATACTAAACAATACAAAAAATGATGCTAAATCAACACTTTTCACACGTGAATCATTCACAACCAAAACATCTTTCACAATAAAACTAGGAGTGTGCTTTAAGAAAATAAATGTTCTGAACCTCGACGCACCTCGGGTGTCAAAGATGCTCAGTTTCTGATCATGTGTCCCGGCTAGCACTGTGTCCCTCTCGCAGGACAGACATAATACAGCAGCTTTGCACTGGATGAGACTCCGTTCAGCTCCTCCGGCTTCAAGATCCCAGAGCCTGATGGAGCTGTCAAACGAGCCAGACGCCAGCAGGGGTCCGCTGGATGCCAGGCACCACACCCAGCCCCGGTGGGTACTAATGGTCCCGCGTCCCGCTAGAGTGTGCATCAGCTTGCCTCTGGGCCCCTCTCGAAGGTCCCACAGGTTCACGTTTCTGTCCCTAGAGCCGGAGGCGCACATCGCCTCTTCTCCACCCAGCAGGAGGACACAATTCACATCAGCAATGTGGCCAGAAGGAAGGATGATGTGCTCCAAAGGTGAAGAAGTGCTGGATGACTCAATCAGATGGGGACTATCAGAGGCATTCTGGGACTGAACTTGCACGTTCTCTTCTCCTGCTCCTGCTGCACTGTTTAAATCGTCCTCCAGCTGCATCTCCACCAAGTTCTCACTGTTCACCCCACCAGCTGCCTCTTCCTGTCTCTCTGCCTGATTCTCATGCCCTGCCCAGCAGCCAATCAGCTGCTCCATTTCCAAGCATGCCTCGGACCAATCAAAATCCTCCCTTGGCCCGACTGGGAAAGATGCTTTGGGCCCCGAGAGTTTTTGAGCGCGAAGCTGCCATGCCAAGCGATCCTCGCCAAGCTTTCCCAACGTCTGACATACCTGAACACAGAAGAGCAGCAAGAGTTCAAGAGGTGTATTTTTGGAAGAAATTAATACTTCCGTGCAGCACGGATGCATTAAATTGATCAAAAGTGACAGTAAAGACCTTTATAATGTTACAAAATGTCTGTTCTTTTGAACTCTCTATTAATCAAAGGATCTTTAAACTAAATGTATCGCAGTTTCCACAAAAATATGATGCAGAACAACTGTTTTGAACATTAATAATATTCACTGTTTTACTGTATTTTTTATCAAATAAATGCAGCCTTGATAAACAGAAGAGACTTTTTTCTAAATTATTAACAAAATATTATTGACCCCAAACTTTCAAACCAATGAAAGCACAAAAACAATTGTTTATCATATAAAAAAAAGCAACAATTATTAAAATGTATTATTATTATTAATACTAATATATAAAAATGTGTTAATATTAGTAAGAACTGCATACCCATTTAGTGAACAAAGCTTGCCCTGAATAGAAGGAAATGTCAATGTTGTCTCCTGAATTTGAGATTGTGTACCTGCGGCAGCACGCTAATGACACACTGTGCTGGGAGGTGTGAGGCTATCTGGGTCACTATCTCCCATGGCAAGGACAGGAGGTTGCTTCCATTGCTAGAAGGGGAGGGGCTTGTCTCCATAGCGCTGGCGGATGGTTCCAAACTCAATCTGTGTCAGAATGCACAAGTCTGAAACATACAGAGCTCAAGAACAGACATGAGTCCCTGCAGTCAGTGATAAAGCATACAGTAAACTATGATCTATTACAGTGACTGTTTTAATACAGACCTCTCGGGTAAGGAGTGTGGGGTGTCGTGGCAGGTGAAGCTGGGTGGACCGGCACCAGCAGGGCATCTCTGCTTCTCCTCGTCCTCCAGGGCGACGCTTGTTCTCGACATCGACTGAACCACAAGAGCATAAACTTATGCTGACATCACTTTCTGTCATTCACATTTGTATTAACCAATTTACTCTGAACAGATTAATACTACATATGTGTCCCTGATTACCTGCAAGCTGAAATTGCAACATTATGTTCTTCTTAGCAAAATAGAAAAGACAACAACAAGAATTTTCTATAGATACAGATTATAGATGCCAGTTGTCTAATTCTTAGATGCTGACTGTATACATCTAATTAATCGGGAATAGATAAATGATCGTATTAGGCTATATATAATAGACAATATAAAGGATATAGGATTTGGATAAATATGAGATATGGTAGGCACATACCTTATATAATCGAAAATCCTTGTATTCAAAGACAGACTGAAAGGCTAAACAATACACATTTCTCATCCACCTGTTTGTTGTCTGAATTATTGATCATTTTAATATGACACTGCACAATCATCTGTGTTCACTCGTTTATGTATACGTTACGTTTATGTTAAAGGTGAGTACTTATGGCAGACGACAGAAAAATCATAGAAGGGTGAAACGGATTTTTGATCATCTTCATCGGAGAAAATACGGCTACAGTAAATATTGACATCTCTGTGACTTGAACCAACAGACGCTTGTCAAACACTACACTCCTCCGGCGCACACTATTTGCGTCATCGGTGTTTACGTGTCGCGCGTCGTGACGACAAGAAACTCAAGGTTAGAAAAATAAAATAAATTCATAATAATACCTTCTAGCATTATGTATTTGTATTTCATCTACTTTTAGTTGTATTTAATCATTTTTTAATATTGAAAAAAATCTAAGCAAATTTCCTTTCACAAACTATAGGCAACGTATCAATTGTTTTTATCATAATAGACTTAATTTCCCAATAGCACTTAATTTTAAATATTCCACTATTTCGTGATAACCCGTTTATTTTAAATCAGATCTTATCTTCAAACTTAACAAGATTGTGATATTGTGGGTCCTTAAAGAGATTATGTCTGTTATGCCTGTAAAACAAATACAATATATTTAGTTGCAGTTTAGCATTTAAATCATCAGGAAAACACAATGGTGCAAATGTGAAGTTGTAATGAAACACACGTTATATTGTAGTGGCCTAAATGTAAAATATCTGAAAACATGAGATAATGCAATATTTTAGGTGAGTTGTGATTTTTTTTCCGTTTATATCAATAAACAAATATATATAGTTAAATGCACTGAGATTATTTACTCAATACTCGTATATTTAACATTATATATTGTAAGATGAAAATATACAGCTTAATTTTATATTTAAAAATGAGGCATTTCTAATAGTTTATGTCTGTGTCAATAGGTGTGATCTGACTCTGTACACAATTACAGCAAGGTCAAAGTCCAGCACATTTAGTCTGTTTCTCCAGCACATCCCTATAGAGACACACATCCTCTTGTGTTTGCTTTTCTACTGCAATATTCTAATTCACTTCTCTGTATAAGACAATAACAAGGTACAGTGGTGAAAGCACACTTTGGAAATGAAATGTTTCACAAACTATGATCTCATGACCCGAACAAACGACTGGGATAAAGTTTTTACAGTGATGTTGTCACCATTATCAATGCTTAGAAACCTCTAGCAGCAGATGATGAATAATTAGTTGGATATTTGGACCTCAAAGATGACTTCAGGTAATGCCAAGTAAGGCTAAACTCTTACATACTATAGCACCTTTTATAGATAAAGCGCAGCTCAAAAAATATACATTATTCAGAGAATAAAGCATATAAAAACTATAATAGGGAACAGCAATGACAAAAATGCATATAGAAAATAAAGATACAGTAGCACTTTATTTTACAGGCCTGCTTCACATGTACATACTATGTAGTTAACTATAACTAGTAATAACTATAGGTACTAACCCTGAACCTACCCCTAACCATCACCTTAACCCATGTTATTACCTTATAAAGCAGTACTTTTTAGGTAAGTACACTGTAAGTACACATACTGTAAAATAAAGTGCAAACATGTTTTCTGTAGCACCTTTAAAATGCAACTCCAAATAAAAACATTAGGGGGGAAAAGCATAAAAACAATAATAAGCAACAACAACAAAAATCACAAAAAATAAAAACAAACATACAACATCAATTCACAACTTTCACACAAAAAAAGCAGTTCAAAGTTAAAAATATAAACATGGTTAAGAAGACAAAATAATGAAACAATAGCAAGCAACCATAATGACAAAAAGCACATACAAATAAATATACAATGTTAATTTTCACCTTTCATACCTAAAACAAGCTCAAAATATAAACAATATTTAGGGAAAAAGCATAAAAATAATAATAAGCAATGAAAATGACAGAAAAGTATCTTTGAAATATGTGTTTGCTTTATAAATTGAGAAAACGTGGATCATGTGTAATTTCACATGCCAGGCCTGCATGGAGAGAAGCTGAACATGATTTCATAACAGTATACCAGAAAAACTGCATCAGAAGACTTTAATTTCTCATCTTCGGTGCATATCTCTCCATCTTTTATGGCCTCGTTTGACAAATGAGAGCTCTAGTAATTTATAGAACATAAATCAAACCCATAATTTCTTCCCTTCACCTTTAGTATTCAGATGTTTGTCGTCTTATTTATCAATGACATTTCAGGGTCCACCCAGTTTCTTATCTTCACATTCCACTCATTTGAACTTCACACTGACTGGATATTTACAAACCAGGCCCAGTCTACGGAGGTGTTACTGATAAGGTAATGAGTAATGAGAGGATGTGGCCACTCCCTGGACCGCTTCCCTTCTGGCTGAGGTTAATATGTGAAGACTAACCTGGAGTTGATACGGACAACGACCAGGCTGAGAAAGCAAACAAAGAGCCAAGAGATTTTGAGAGTTTGAGAGAGAGGAGTCAATGAGAAAACAACATTTTGAAGGCTGAAGGCATCAAAGGACATTTAAGGAGGAACAGCACCATCATCATGGTAACCCTGAACACTCAATCTCTCACCGTGCCGGTGGGAATAATCCGCCTCTTTGAGTTTGCACTAACGCTCATTACCTTCAGCCTGGTGGCTTCTGAAGGCCACGACAGCTCTTCATTCTGGGCCTGGTGCATGTTCACCTGGTGCTTCTGCTGTTTCATGACCCTCCTCATCATCATTCTGGAGTTCACCAGCCTCAACGCCAAGGTGCCCATCTCTTGGGACGACTTCACAACGGCTTTTGCGATGTTGTCCACGCTTATGCTGTTGGCCGCTTCGGTCATCTACCCCACTTTCTACATACTCTCCTCACATACGGTCAGGATCGCAGCCACAGTGATCTCCTGTGTGTGCTTCGGCCTGTACGCAGCCGAGGTGGGACTGACCCGAGCCAAACCCGGGGAGATCAGCGGGTTCCTGTCCACCGTGCCGGGCTTGCTGAAAGTCCTGGAGGCGTTCGTGGCCTGCATCATCTTTATCTGTTTGGATTCGGGGTTTTACAGCTTGTTTCCAGGGCTCCAGTGGTGTGTGGCTGTCTACTCAATCTGCTTCATCGTTGCTCTCCTCATCATCATCCTCACCATCGGCAGGTTGTTGGCTCGAATCCCGATCCCGCTGGACAAATGCCTGACGGGGTACAACGTACTGGCGGTTCTAATGTACCTCACGGCTGTGATCATATGGCCCGTCTACAGTTTCCAGAATGTGCCGAGACCACCAAACTGCAGAAACTGTTTATGGAGCAGGCTGGTTGTTGTGTCCTGCATGACTTGCATCAATCTGATCGTCTACATCGTGGATACGGTTTACTCAGTGCGTCTGGTGTTCTTCGTTTCACCTGCCTAGAAAATCACAATGGTTGTGTGATAAAGTGCTTGTGATGTTCCTCATTTGTATGTTTTGAAATGTTAAATCTGTTAAATATAAGCAGGTTATGGCATCAGCTTGGATGAGAAGTACAGTTTATATTTAGGCAGTTTTAAATATGCACATACTGATTTTTGTTCTCTTATTATTATATTAAACTGACTGAAAGTTTATTGATTCTAAACAATGTTATGAGAATTATTACAAATAAAAACATGATATGACATACACATAATATATAATCATTTAAACATATTTTTATGTATATAATTTGGCTTCACAGACTTGTTCTCTGTCACTGTCAGTGTGTGCAAATAAACCAGTGAAACCACAGAAAGTGAAACGTCAGTTTGCCTCATCATCGTGTATTTATAGCATCATAACTGTGAACATTTAGTATCAGTGTAATATTGATCTTTGATCCTAATGTTGATTCTCATGTAGCGTATGCTTACAACACAGATAATGTTAATGTACTAAAGGTTACGGGGATAACAGCAAATATTTGAGTGCTGAGAGATGTTGAAATTCTTGATGAACTTCAACAATCTCATCCGCAAAAATCCTCATGAAGTTTGTTTCAGGACTGGAGTAACAACACAAACCACTGGAAATACACCCACTGACATTATCCAATTATTTCTGTATAGATAAATCAACCCCACCCTATTTATTTTCACCCAGAATATTCTGTTTCATATAGATATGCGTTACAATATAGAAGTAAAATGACTTGTGAATGCCATTTCATGTTGTCTGAGGTGAATATGTGCAGTTTTTTGTATTAAACGACTTATTGCTTATAACCTCTCTGCTCTTTTTCACATTATATCATAGTTTGTCAGCTAGTTCAAGTATAACTTAATTTCCAATAACATGTCCGTTTAAACACAAAACTAAGGGATAACAACGTAAATCATGTTGAATGTCAACACTTAAAGTGTTTTTTGTTTTGTTTTTAAAAGTTGATCTTGAACATCTTGTTGTTGTTTCATCTATCTACAATTATATTTTACCCTGGATTTCAACATGAAAATAACAGCTGGCATTTAAAACAACACAAAGAGACAGAGGTAAAACAGTTTAAAAAAATTTGCTGGGTTTAAATGATAAAACATTAGAAGAGGAAATCAAAATGAGATCAAGAAGTAACGTGACATCTTCTGGATGTCAAATGCTAGTGAAAATATTAATTTTAATGCCACGATTACATTTTTTATTTCATAATTATCACTTTATGTTATAAATTTGACTTATGACACCATTTTCTTTAAACTTTTTGTCATAATTTCAACTATGACTTTTTATCTGATAATTTAGACTTTTCATGTCACACATGAATTTTTACCAAAACATGGTTAATTATTATTATGCTTCGCAAATTAGCTTCAGTATCAAATAAAACTGAAGATGTTGAGCAATAAAGATGAAAGCTCTAAATCATTTTACAAGCCATAGACAGAGTTCTGCAAGATTGTTTGCGTTATCTGTAAAACATTCTTGGCCTATATTCACATCATGTTGTTATCGGGACAAGTAAAAGAATAATCCAAATGAAACTTTCCTGTGATTAAACCAAACGGTATCTTGAGGTGGGACTGAAGCCCATAGGTAGAAGTGATTAGAAAGAGCCTGGCTCTAGACCAGAGTCCAGGGTTTGGAATCAGCTCATAGGACAACAGCAGACCAGCAACCAATGAGAACCAAGAGAAAGGTCATAAATGTGATAAGCTCGAAAAGGCTTCTGTTAGTGTCAACACGATCAAACATGTTTGCTGCCACATGAGAAGGAACTGAAGTTTTACCACAAAGAACTTTTAGCTTTTGATTTTCAAAGAATTTCTGTGGAATAGAAAAACAAGAGGACGACGCGAGGTGAAAAAGAGTTTGACTGGATTTGTTGACATTTATGGCACTGTGAAACCGCACAAAGATGCTCGGAAGAATGTAGCGCAGTTTCTAAAGATCAGAAGCACTGGAAATCTAAAATAATAAAAAGGCTTTGGGATTCTTGAAACAGTTTTGTCATGTTGCATGTGGATTTCAGATCACTGACTCTGCCTACTGGCATTGTTCGGATGGTGGAGGTGGTTCTAACATGCATCTGCTTTGCATTGGCGGCATCAGCGGGCATCCCGAATGAAGCCAAGTCCCATTGGGCTTGGTGCATGTTCTGCTGGTGCTTCTGCTGTTTCACGACCCTCATGATCATCATTTTGGAGTTTACCAACCTGAACACCAAAGTGCCTATTTCATGGGAAGACTTCACCATGGCTTTTGCTATGTTGGCCACACTTATGATGGTCACCATTGCAATAATCTACCCCACGTTCTTCGCCTGCTCCTCCTGCTCAAGGCAGATCGGGGCATCTGCGATGTCCTGTTTGTGTTTTGGCCTGTACGCCGCCGAGGTCTGGTTGGTCCACAAAAGACCTGGTGAAACCAGCGGCTTTCTCACCACCATTCCTGGTCTCCTCAAGATCCTGGAGACATTCGTCACCTGCATCATATTTATGTCTTTGAGTCCCGTTGAATATAGGAAGTCTCCGGGAACAGAGTGGTGCGTGGGCGTCTACTCCTTATGCTTCATTTTTTCATTGCTGATTATTTCCCTCACCATCGCCAAGCTGTCTTCCATCTTTCCAGTTTCTTTTGACAAAGTGGTCATTAGCTTCAACATCCTGGCCGTGGCTATGTACGCAACCGCTGTTGTTATCTGGCCACTGTATGCGTTTGACAAAAACTCCCGTCCAACAAATTGTAAACGCTGTCCGTGGGATGATCTGGTTGTGGTGACCTTCATGACTGTCATTAACTTCTTGGTTTACATTGGAGATTTGGCCTACTCTGTTAAAATAGTGTTCTTTAGCCAACACGGGCAGGAGTAACCCATGCCATATCTTTGGTTTATCATCAAAAAATGATGTATGTAACATGATTAAGGATGTTATTGTATATGGAATGGACATTAGCGAAATTTCACAGCCAAATAATTGCCATTGTTTGTCAATAGGTCTATGCAAGAATCGCTTACTGAGAGGATACTTCCAAACGAAGCAGTTTCAAAAAAGCGAATGTTGAACAAAAATATATATTTTGGGAAAACATTTTGCCTCAAGCTAAATACCAAATTGCTTGGATTCTAATTATTGATATTGACGGATTTCGCCCGTGGAATTTCGCAATACAAAGATAAATGTGGCCACACCCAAATTATTCAGTCACATTAGGCCTACGTAGGGCTGAGTACAGAAGTCGAACGCGCCTATTCATTCCCAGGAAGTCACATATGGGCTGTATTTAGTCCCCTCAAATAGTGCACTATTTGAAGGGACAGCCATTTTAAGTGGTGTTCGAAACCATAGTGGATGTTCTCGACTGCACTCATTCAATCCCACAATGCACCGTAAAAATGAGTGCACAACCGAAGTAATCCCCATAATGCACTGCGAGAGTCGCGCGCCGAATGAATTCCCGCGTCTCGCCAGAAGATGGCGGCGCCCGCAGCTGAATCATCCATTAATTTAGAAGCGCCCGTCCACGGCGTAATACAACACAGGTACAAATTAATTGTAAATTGACTATTAGGGTTTATACATAATTTCCGTGACAGAGTTCAAGATAAATCCTTTAATCTTCCTACTGGAGCTGCCCGTTTCAAATGATTATTAAACAGCAAGCAAACTATGCAAAAGCGGCAGTCCTTCCGGTGCACCCAGTGTCCGAATTCACTCACTCGTTTTCATTCACTCCTTCAAGTGAACTGTATGAGTGGACTACTGTAGGGATTAGTGAATGAGGGCATAGGGGGTGATTTCGGATACAGCCATGGTTAATGTTTATTCCTAGTAACTCATGTTTCGGGAGTTAATGTTTAAACCCTATATAGCCTACTACCGGTACTACAGTAAGGTATCGATGTGTCACTCCACAATATACTTGACTGTAACTTTGTACAGTGATTTTTATTTTTGTTACCAATATGTTACAAATCTTATTTTTGTCTGTTGTACATTCTCGCAGAAAGCCGAAAGGTTGTATGATGTGAGAAATATTCAGACATGGTTGAAGTTTACGCAGTTGATTTTAATCTGAAAAAACAACAACCAAGTAAAACATTATATTTTACCTTGTGTCTTTGTTTTGTTTATAAAATTTACAAAATTTTTATGTTAACGATTTTTTTAAATTAACATATACATTTATATTAACATTAACCTTGTCCATTAACATTGAATTTTGTTGGCCTTTTAACGCTATTGAATAATAATAAAGATAATCTAATAATTATGAAACATCTTTTGAAATAATTAATTCTCCAAACATTAAAGCAGAACAGGGCAACAAAGAAAATTTATAATTTTTTTTATTAGAAAAATAGTGTTTTATCTTACATGTCACTCATTTGTATGCCATACATCTTTGTAATATGAAAGCTGTGTTTTTGTACACGAGTACACGGGTGTAAAAGTAAAACCACTATGATCCTCGGAAGAGAGATTGTTTTTACTAATGTCAGTGAGAAAGTACAATAAAAAAATGGGTGGCTCATTACTCATAAATATGGACACAAATAAAGCCAGAGTAACAGGAAACATAGAGGTTCAAACTGTTCCAAACAATATTCATACAGTCGTTAATATGGAACATAAGTTTTTTTTTACTTTCATTCATAACATTTTTGACCATTCACTGTTTAAAAACTCTAACAATGACATAAAGCAGAAACACAAACAAATAAACCTGAAATGAAACTGCAGAAGTCAGATGACTGAATATTTCATGCACTGTAGTGAGTCAGTTAAAACATTCTGACTTCCAGTGTTATGTATACAAACAATAAAACAGATCCTAATGCAGAGTGCAAACCAAAACATACAGACATTATGACAAAAGTTACATTTCAAATCTTAATATGTGTAACAATGGTTTTCCAGTCTCCGGTTGAGAGAGACAAGAGGTAGAGTTCACTGTTTCACGTAAACAGGTATATTTCAGCTGATTGTTCAAGGCTTTAGTAGAGCGAGTCAGAGGTAACAATGTCTTTCTGGTGTGATAAAACAGCTCCTGACTCAGGGCCTGTGTTTTGAGAGCAGCTAGCCCTCTTTACTTTATGTCCTAATACATCTACACACCATAAAACACTCGCTGAGTTCCATCGGATGATCTAACATGTCTCTCAGGGACCTCTGTAAGGTGTCTCTCATTGCTCACTAGCTGCTCTTGAGGCTGACAATGGCATTGATGAAGAACTCGTAGCCAGAAGAAGGTGAAGCCTGTGGACAGAGCGGCCTTCAATAGACTGGGGGAGAGACCCTTATAGAAACCCCGGAGCCCTTCCTCTCTGCCGAGCTTCCCCACACAGTCTGCAAATCCACGATATGTCCGCACCTGCACAGACAATACAGGACAGGAGTATTCATTTGTAAAACAGATAAACATGCACTATACCATTCAAACGTGTTTTTGAAAGAAATCTCTTATTGTGTTCACCAAGCTACATTCGTATGGTCAAAAACACAGTAATATTGCAAAATAGTATTAACTGTTTTCTATTTGAATATATAATTTATTCCTGTGATGCAAAGCAGTGTCACATAATCAATCAGAAATCATAATATGCTGATTTGTTGCTCAAAAAACATTTATTATTATTAGCAATGTTGAAAACAGTTGTGCTGCTTAATATTTTTTCAGGTTCTTTGATAAATGTTGATCTTTTGTAACATCTTCACTGTCACTTTTGATCAATTTGCTTAATAAAAGCATTCATTTATTTAAAAAACTTGTCTTTGAACAAAAAGTGCACAGACACACACACCACTCTCTCTCCTACAGTACACAACATATTTAGCTCAGTACAGTGGGTTTAGACATTATCAACCGTAATACTGAAGTTAGTCTAGCAAGCAGAAACAGTTATTATAGGGACATTGAACCTACAGTCTTTTGGTTAGCAGCTCAGATCTTTAAGCACTGTAGCGCTCCACCCACCTGTCCAAACTTCATCCTGGCCTCTTCAAAGCCCCCCACCTGAAGTCTCTTTTTAATCAGATCAAAGGGATACGTGATTGTTTTACTGATGACTCCAGCACAACTACCGCTGATCAGACTGTGTAAACCTCCTGAAAACAGACAAGACACCACAGCAACGTCAACACCGGGACAGAACGCACCTTACACATGGTTTAAACTCAATGTTGAGTCATAGATATGTGCTTGAAGAACAGTGTTGATCATCTAAACTAACACTATTAGAAATTGCTTCCGGTTCTTGAAACACAGCTGAAATAAATAGTAGATGAAAAACTTCATCTTAATTGAAAATTATAAATGTTGCCTTGAAAACTTAAATTAAATAAAATGTTTATGTTGAAGTGCTAAAATGACTAAAAACTAAAATTAAAGCTAAATAAAAAGCGCATAATGAAATCTCAAACTTTTTTACTAAAATAAAAGCAAAAACTAAAAGATAACTGATGGAATAAGAAAATAAAGAATTTTCTTTAAACAAACAAAAACAATTAAAAGCTCATTTAAAATATTGATAAATATCATACTAGTACATAAAAAACTGAAATAACACATGCTCTGACCTTTAGATTTGGTGTCTTGTGGCTCCAGACGTTTCTTCAGGACATTATAAAAGAAAAACTGCAGGCCTGCGTATGGAAACACGGCCACTAGGGTGGGTGTGAGGCCCCTGTAGAAGCCGAAGGGCCCCTCTGTGCGGAACATCGTGGCCACAGCATGTCTGAGGTTACGATAGATCTGTACATATGAGTCGTGGTTTCATCAGAGTTCACCAAAAACAGAAATGCATGGACACTTGACATGCAATTTACTTTGTTGTTATTTACACGTTTCAGACAAAGCACATTCAAATGATTGAAATGACTCCTGAGGATTGACCCCTGACCTTGGGTTCGCCCTGAGCAGCGAAGCGCGTGCGGAGGGTATCCAGCGGCTGGCAGGCGACGGTGGCGGAGCAGGCGGACAAACCGCCGCAGATGAAATGCATTGCTGGTGTCTGGCTGTTATAGCTCGTCTTCTTATGGACCAGCTCTGTCAAGGCTTCGAAACTCGCAAACTAGGACAAACACGACAAGAGAAACCGTGTATTTGTAAAATTGTCTACAATTGTGTGAAGGATGACCACTAATGTTTGATCTATCTAGTTAATTATCTATCTAGCTACATGTCTACAATAGAATATAACAAAAATTATATATTAATTCATTTATTGCTACAAGATCAAAGCAGAATATAATAGAATATAACATTTATATTGGTTTATTGCTACATCAACAGACCAGCATTACTAATAAAATATAAAACTATAAAAAAATAAAAAATTTCCAGTAACTGAAATAAAACATTAGACATCAAATAAAAAAAACTTTCACTTAAAAAAGAAATGTCGATAATTGAAATAAATATATTTCTGTTTATAAGAATGACTAAACCAAAAACTAAAATAAAAATGAATTAGAAATCGAATAGAACAAAGAAAAAAAGAAATAAAAATGACAAGCGCGCACACACACACACACACACACACACTCTCTCTCACACACACACACACACACACACACACACACAACACACACACACACACACACACACACACACACACACACACACACACACACACACACACACACACACACACACACACACACACACACACACACACACACACACACACACACACACACTCACACACACACACACACACACTCACTCTACTCTCTCTCACTCTGAAAACATCTCTCACACACACTCTCTCACACACACACACACACACACACACACACACACACACACAACACACACACACACACACACACACACACACACACACACACACACACATCTCTACATTCTCTCTCTCTCTCTCTCTCACACACACACACACACACACAGCACACACACACACTCTCTCATTCTCTCTTCACACACACACACTCTCAAATTCTCTCTTCTCTCACTCACACACACACATATATATCTCACGCCTACAAACACACACACACACACACACACACACACACACACACACACACACACACACACACACACACACACACACACACACACACACACACACACACACACACACACACACACACACACACACACACAACACAACACACACACACACTCTCTCCACACACACACACACACACTCACTCTCTCACACACACCACACACACACACCACACACACACACACACACACACTCTCTCTCTCTCACACACACACACACACACATATATATATATATATATATAAAAGCAATTGAAAATATTAACAAACAAAACAGTGAAATACAAAAAATTTGAAAGCTTAATTAAAATATAAAACAAATAAAAAAATTACATAAGTAGATAAAATAAAACATTTTAATAAAAAATTAAAAAAATTGAAAACTGAAAATATAAAAATAAACGCTAATTCAAAATATGGATAAATACTATAGTATATGAATAATACTAAAATAACACCAATCAGGACAATGTATATTTATTTATGTCAACAAAATAGAATAGAATATTTCTAAAGCAGAAGATAAACTTTTTCTACCCTAACAATGGGGTCAGTTTACAATTTCAAGTTCAATTTAAGGACAAATATTTTTTTTTACGTAGCTTAATAATTAAACAGGAAGATGGTTCAGGCCTACACCCTTGATGTATATTATGAATACATATTATTTATCCAAATACCTGAACTGCCCCATAACACACGGAGAGCAGCTGGGCAGGAATGTGACCTTTCCAGAAAGCAGGAAGTCCTTCTTCAGTCATAATACAGCGTGTGGCCTGCCATAGACCCCAGTACTTCCCCTGACGACCCCTCCAGGACACCTGCTCGATCTGCAACTGCAGCATGCACAAAAACAATCCTGCGGTGTCACAATAAACCAGTTTGAATGTGAAGATTTGAGAAAGTCTAAAAGTGTAACACACTGCCACCCGGAGGCCCGTCCCACAATTGCTATGGCAGAGAAACTACAAAACAAACGAATTCAAGCACAAAACGGTGGACAGCATCTTCTGTGTGCATTTATGACCAGTCTAAAGCAGATGAACACGCCTCTTTGAACTGAGCATGCTCAGTGCAGCCGTGGATTTGGGAGTGTGCTAAAACTCCCCAGGAAAACGTGACTCATGTTTTAGGCACGATAATGCTTATGTGAATCAGATGTACTAGAACAGAGACGGCAGTGTTAGCTGTGGATGAAAACAGCTTTAGTTGAATGTGTTAATATTTATGTTTTCATTTCTTTGTTAGGTACAGAAAAACAGTTTGGAAACGCCAGAGCCCTTTGGCTCCGTGAAATGAAATGCGTTACCTGAAATCTGATTTTGATGACATCCAGAGGGCTGATGAGGGCACGGGTGACCATACCTGCTGCTGACCCGGCCAGAGCAGCTTCCTCTGGGGAGAGAGTCACGCCGGCGGAGTCTGGATCATAGCCTACCATTCCTGCTCAGGACACCGCCACCGCCTGTGGACAAACAACTCACTGCAATTAAATCACATTAAAAATTATCAAATACAATATTTCTAATATATATATAATCAAGTTGGCTGATGTGGATGGATAATCATTTGAGTGGAATCAATTTAAATAATGCAAGTAATAAAATTAAAAAAATATGACAAATTATAATATTAAAAAAATCAATATGACTGGTGTGCATGGATGAAAACTACAGATAAATAAACCAAATAATATCAAAATAAAATAAGATTTTTTAGTTATTTTGGTTACACTTTATTGTGTAATTATACATTAAGTACAGAGTAATATTAATTAAATACATGTAACTTACTATATGGTTATGATTAGGGTTACTTGCATGTAATTATGCATATTTTTTGTTATTATAATAATAATAAGTACATGTAACGTGTAACAAGGACACATTAAAATAAAGTTTTACCATTATTTTATATAAAGTATTTTTTTAATATAAAAACATGTATGTTAAATTTACTCAACATGACAGCAGTTGACATAAACACAATGGCTGCGTTACAAACCTTAATGAGCTGTCTATCTAGACAGTGTTTAGATGGGCAGCTTTGGATGCTTTCGTCTGGGAAGTGCCTATGATGCCCAAAATGTTGTCTTGGTAGCAGCTCTTTATGGTTTGACACACAGCCAGTCTTTCGCTACTATTAACGTCACACACTAAGCAGACGCTTACAAATACAGACTCGCGGAAACGTAAACATGCCTTTCTGGTGAGCACTTTAGTGTGCACCGCGTTCCTCTGTAGAATCTGGTTGCGTGATGTGAGCAGCAGTGTGATGTTAGAGGACACCAGAGTTTTGAGGACACCTCCTCGCGCTGCTCTGCGCGACGCAGACCAATGACAGAGCGGCGGCGCGACTGTGTTTACTGCCCGTGTCTGACTCCACACCGAGCACTTTGGTTCCTACCATGGTATTACATTTACAATTATGCATTTAGTACTTTTTATTTCATCCAATGTAGGCACTTACATGTAATCATGCATGACATTTTTCTTTTATAATAATTGTGTTTCAAAAAAATAAAATAATAAACAGACCTCAATTGCGTGAACTAACGCAATGCTAACCCGAGGACAGGTACAAAGAACATTATGCAAGCACTTGTTCCCTCAGCTGCTTCTCTAACTGTGTTACAGACATTTGAAAAGTAAACTAATTCTGAGTATAAACCAGACATAAGTTATATTACCTTACTTTCATTGTTATAGTTAAACAGATGTTATATTAAAACGTCTTTCAAATTTGTAATGTGTGTTCATTGAGATATTGTTTAAATGTTACTTTTAAGGGGGGTGCACTCTTTCTGAGCATGTTTATGTAGTATCGTTTTATTTAAGTTTGAATGTACTGGCATTTAATTTAATCAAAGATTTATAATAATTGATTTAACACAAAAATAAAATTATAAAAAGTAAATCAATAAAAGTGAATAATACGATTTTTAATACACATTAGAGGTAAAAAGTAGTTACAAGCAATGTTTCCTCTAACTTTTCTCTATTGGGCGGACATTTCGGTCACCTGAGCAAAAACAGTCTTTATACCAGACCTGTACTGCATGGACACAAAAAAGTGTGCAACATTTAACTTTAATGTGCTATTTTTATTTGATTTTAACTAAATTAGTATATTTTAGGTTACCTGAGAAAACATTTATTTACAGTATAATACACTGCAGTTCAAAAGTTTGGGATTAGTAGTTTCTTATGCTCATCAATGCTGTATCTATTTGAAATATTATAGCAATTTAAAGTTTTTTATTTTAATATATTTTAAAATATAATTTATTCCTGTGAACTTTGTGAAGCAAAGCTGTATTTCAGCATCATTACTTCAGTCTTCAGTGTCACAAGATCTTCAGAAATCATAAAAAGATGCTGATTTATAATCAATGTAGGAACAGTTTTGCTGCTTAATATTTTTGAGACCTGTGATAATTTTTCAGGATTCTTTGATAAATAAAAAGTTAAAAAGAACAATGTTTATTCAAAATATAAATGTTGTGTTTATTCAAAGTTCAAAGTTTGGGGTCAGTATTTATTTATATTTTTTAAGAAAGTAAAACTTTTATTCAGGAGGTATGTGTTAAATGGATAAAAGGTGATAGTAAAGACTTATACTGTGAGAAAAGCTTTTTATTTTGAATAAATGCTGTTCTTTTTAACTTTGTATTCATCAAAGAATCAAATAAAAAGTATCACATGTTCCAAAAACAATTAAGCAGCACAACATTCAACACTCATAATAAATCAGCATATTATTATGATTTCTGAAGATCATGTGACACTGAAGACTGAAGTAATGATGCTGAAAATTCAGCTTTACATCACAGGAATAAATTGTATTTTAAAGTATATTAAAACAGGAAACCAATATTAGAAATTGCAATAATATTTCACAATATTACTGTTTTTTTCTGTATTTTGATCAAATAAATACAGCCTTGATGAGCAGAAGAGTGTCCATTAAAAAAACAAGGTCAATTATTTATTAGGTTTATCAGATAGGCAACATTACATAATATAATATCAAAACAAACTGAAGCATTTAAACTGAGATCTGTAACCTAAATATTTTCAAAAACTTGAACATGTGAATTCTTACATAGCTATCTAAACAAGAGTGTAGTTTGCACTATAGGCCTGTGTGTGACTGTATCTAATGTCTTGTTACCGTTCTGTGCCCATCCTCCGCTATTTCCAGCACTTAATCAAGCCTCTCTTCTTTAATACATGAGGACGTTTTATTTCACATGTCATTCTCGATTTGAGCTATTTCGTCCGCAACCGTTGAAGTATTCGGTTTCTACAGCGACTCATTGTCTTTCAGTCTTTCTGTGAAACCTGTTAACCGCATTCACCGGTTCTAACGCTATAGCGGCATCAAATAGCGGGTTGCCAGAGCTTTGCGATTCTTTCGTTTTTACTAGAATCAGATGTCTTCCCAACTATTTTTTTTTTGCGTGTGCGCGGCACATGATTTCTCTGCGCGGCCGCGCGCATGCGCAGCTCAGAGGGTAGAAATATTCGTTTTTATTAATGTTAAGTAGTTCGTCTTAAAATGAAAATATAAACATACTTATAAAGCTAAGGTGAAAATGTTACCCTCCCCCACTAATTAAATGTAATTGTTTTATGTCTATTACGGAATAGATAACAGAAAACATGTAGTGAATACAAAGCAGATTAACAGTTATGAAATATACAAAAAATGACAAATAAAAATATAAATAAAATATTATTCTTTACCACATCAAACCTCTGAATGACACAAGAAAAACCTTGCGCATACAAGGAATTTGTTTTAGTGACATAAGCTTACAGTACACAGAGACAATAAAAAATAAGACGAGAATAAAAAATACACATATGTAAATTTAAATAGACAAAATTGAAAAATAAATAAATTGTGTGTACAGTTCTGCTACACACACACACACACACACACACACGTTGGCACACACCACACACACACACACACACACACACACACAACCACACACATCACTCCACACACAACACCACATGTGCTATTGCACACAACACTACACTACACCTACACACACAGCCCCTCACACAAGACGGTGCATTTCTATTTTTCCCACAAAAAAAACACACTCTGTATGATTTATAAGCGTTTTAAATTATGGGGACACACAAAATGTCACTCATAATCACCTTCTCCTTGGTTAACACCTATGTCATACCCATGTCATTATACAAATTTGTGTCCTCATAAACACTTAAACATGCCCACACACACCACACACACACACACACACACACACACACACCACACACACACAAACACACACACACACACACACACACACACACACACACACACACACACACACACACACACACACACACACACACACACACACACACACACACACACACACACACACACACAATCTTCTAAATGCATAAGGGAAGGAAAATATTTAGAAACAAACTTATTATTACAGTCATTAAATTAATTATACATGAATATTTGCAAGATGAATACAAATGTAAATGTAAAAATTTTATTAATTACTGAGAACATAATACAAAACATATACCTAGAATAGTTAACAATTATTAAACAAAATAAAAAAGAGTCTGTCCTGAGGTGTGAATTGTGAGGCCCCGCCCACATCCTAGTGTGGCCTCCGCTGATTGGTCAGTGACGCGCGGACAGCAGGAACTGACAGAGCTAGGAACTGAGGAGGCTCATTGGAGTTTGAAAGCGGTCGATGGTGCGGTTTAATGACAGGTGATGAAGAAACATGGATCAGGCTGTCAGCGCTCTGTTACTGCTTCTCTTAGTGCAGTTACCGGCTTCATTTCACTGCAAAGATGCGCCCAGTGGAGAAGATGGAGGATGGTGAGAGAAATGCCATATGGATCACTGGCTGTGTCTCAAAACCAAGCGGCTCACTTTGTTTTGAAACACACCATGTGATCAATCTAAAATCCTGACACCATGCAGTTGATCACCTAATAATATAAACAAATATAGTTATGTGAGTGAGATTAATCATGTTATGTCTTTCAGGGAACTGGGTTCCAGTATAGAAGATGAAGGCGGGTGCAACATTGAGATCAGAGATGTGAACTCAATAACACACACACAGTTTATTAAAGAGTAAGAACTGCAAACATACAGTTGATAGTATTTAGACATTTTAGTCGCGTAAAAACATCGGTTTCATTGGACTTTTATTTTTGTATCCTGAAAGCAACTCTTATTAAAAAGCTCCCACATGAAAAAACACTAGTGCTGTCAAACCATGAATCACATCCAAAATACACGTTTTTGTTTACACAATATATATGTGTCTGTTGTGTATATATATATAAAGACACACATACAGTATATATTTTGGAAATGTTTACACATGTACTTACATGTTTATATTAATTTATATTATATAAAATATATAAATATAACATATTTTTCTTAAATATATAAATGCTTGTGTTTGTATTTACATATACATAATAAATATACACAGTACACGCATATAATATGTAAACAAAAACTTTTATATTGGATGGGATTAATCATTGGACAGCACTAAAAAATACTATAATAATTTATAGTAAATACTACACTGCTTTCTGACCATACTATCGCAAAGTGTATTATACTGTATATATATTAGTATTTACAACACTTTGTTAATGATTGCTTGCTACAGCATACTGTAGTATTAACTATCGTGAACTCATAAACTGTAAAAAATACTGTTGTATACTTTAGTTTTTACTACTGTAAACTGTAGTGTATTGTAGTATAATATACCCTATAGTTGTAGTAAAGTTTATATTACTACAGTTGTTTTATTACTACAGCAACAACCACAACAAATTAATTCAAGTACTTTACTATTGTATGGTTCAAAAACAATGTAGTGTTTACTATCAATTACTATTCTATTTTTTCATGTGTGCTACTTTTAATAATAGCAAGAATATAAATAACATTATATATTATAATATACATAGATAAATATTTATGTAATCCTAATGTATTTTTTGTAATTATATTTTACAGGTATGCCTATGCAAAACCAGTTATACTCCGAGGACTTACAGATAACACCGTAAGAGTTGTGGTTATACTGTATATCAGGTGTTTACTGCTGCAAGTTCTTAGCCACTTTTCCACCATCGGTTCGAACGGTTCTAAGAAAGGTCAGGTACGGTTCCAGTTTTATTTCCACGTGAGCCTAGTACGATGCGGCACGATTACAAACCGTTCTCAGCCCGGAATTCTTGAGATGGTCCTCACTGCATCCAGGGGGCAAGGTTGGGTCAAGATCCAACTCCTCCCACCTTACATAGACCTAAACCTAACCGTCTCCACCCCCTGATCCCTAAACCCACCCATCTCCACCCCTAAACCCACCCAGCCCTAAACCTGTCCATCCCTATCCCTAAACTCGCCTATCCCCACCCCTAAACCTACACATCTCACCCCTAAACCCGCCCATCCCCACCCCTAAATTGCCTGGCTACTACTATTTTCTCCGTAGCTTGTTAAGCGCGCTATTTTGAGCAATGTAAACACAAATTAGTAATAAAATCTAAAGAAATTTCTGATCATCCTCCATAACGCGGTGGTTATTTACACCTCATATCATATGTAAACACCTGTGTTACCACGGCAACGACTGACTAATTTGAATTGCATTCCAAAGAGATCCGTTATCAGCCCCGCGCGGTGGAAAACGAAACCATAACTGTACCGGCTGGCTCGGATCAGCGTGGAGTGGAAAGGTTATGCAAAGAGAACCGTTCAGCTCGATGGTGGAAAAGCGGCTCTTGATTCTGTTTCTAACAGTGCTGTGTTGTGATTGGTTGTTTCAGAAGTTCCGTTTCCTGTGTTCCAAATCCAATCTGTTGAGAGAGTACGGAGGGAAAACGGTCCGTCTCAGCACAGCCAATACACACTCATACAGGAAAGGTAGAAGCATGAGCACACTTTGACATATTTGCTCAATCTTTTTATGTGCATGGTCAATAAAATCATACTGACCCCAGACCTTTCGACGTTAGTGTAAGTGTTCATGTGTCTGTATTTATATTTCCAATTGCTCTGTCTTTTAAAAGTGGATGTGCAGTTTGAAGAGTTTGTAAAGTTCCTGTTGACCCCTCAGCCTAAAGACACACTGGGCAGTGGTCAGTTCTCTCTCTGTTACACACACAACAGACCACATCTGCTCATTCTACAAGCTTTCCCCACTGTACATGTTTATTTCATAATGTGTGTGCATTTTATTTCAGATACGCTGTACTTCTTTGGGGACAATAACTTCACGGAGTGGCATTCTCTGTTTGAGGAGTATAAAGCGCCACCTTTTTCTCTTCCTCTCATGCGTCCTGCATATAGCTTTGGGATTGCTGGTATGTACAAATACATACTCTCTGATCCAGCTAATTGTTTTTTTGGAGTGCACATACACACATTTTCACCCATTAAAGGAATAGTTCACCTAAAAATGTATTAATTGTTAGGCCTTCTAAGATGTAGTTGTAATGTTTGTTTCTTCATCAGAACAGATTTGGAGAAATTTAGTATCACATCTCTTGCTCATCAATGGATCATCTGAAGTGAATGGGTGCCATCAGAATGAGAGTCAAAACAGCTGGTAAAACATCACAATCAATTACTGTCCCTAGGAGCGAAAAGCTGTGTGTTCGTAAGAAACAAATCCATCGTTAATGTGTTTGAACTTTAAACCATTCCATTATATTGTCTGAATCAGGAGAGAAATCTGCAAAGATCAAGCACCATTTAAAAGCAAAAACGGTTCTAAACAAATATATCAGTTATTATCTTTATTATTAGTAGTTAATTATCAATATATGGGTGGATTTTGATATGAAAAGATGGACTTAAGACCCCTTAATGATGGATTTGCTTCTTACAAACACGCAGCTTTTCACTTAAGACATTAATTGATGGAGTGGTGTGGATTATTGTGATGTTTTTATCAGTTTGGTCTCTCAATCTGACGGCACCCATTTACTGCAGGGCATCCATTGGTGAGCAAGTGATGAAATGCTACATTTCCCCAAATCTGTTCTGATGAAGAAACACACTAATCTACATCTTGGATGGCCGGAGGATGAATACATTATCAGCAAATTGTCATCTTTGGGCAAACTATTCATTTAAAAACAACATGTGTCTCCTGCAGGACCAGGTACTGGCGTCCCGTTTCACTGGCACGGTCCCGGCTACTCTGAAGTTATCTATGGCAGGAAGGTCTGTGGAACGCTAAACTCATTCAAATGTATTATTTACAGCTGCAGTACAGATGTAATTTTCCCTGTCTATATACTGATGTGCTTGTGTTCTCCAGCGTTGGTTTCTTTACCCCCCTGATGAGGCACCTGGGTTCCATCCCAACCACACCACTCTCTCCTGGGTCTCTCTGTCCTACCCAAACCTGGAGCTCCACCAGAGCCCCCTGGAGTGCACCATACGACCCGGAGAGGTGAGGTTTAACCCAAACTGTCAAAGTAAAGTCAAAATCATGTATTCCAGAGGTAAAACCGCATCTTTTTGTGCAGGTCCTGTATTTTCCAGATCGTTGGTGGCATGCTACTCTAAATCTGGACACCAGCGTCTTCATTTCAACTTTTCTGGGGTGAAGACTGATGTGGTGGACACACACCAAGTGCATCTGACTTGAAGGACCGAACAAGGATTGGTTGTTCAGAGGACCAAATCAGAGGAGTTCGACTCAGTTTGAGCAAAACAGAAAGTCAAGCCATTCGTCCATTAACTTGAACAATGTGTTTTTTAATAGAAGCTGCTTTTATTGCGAGATCAAGGTAATTTTTGAATAAAGTTGTGTTGTTGAAACATATGAATTTAATGCTTTGTTAGGTTTTATTCTTGGGTTTTTGAATGCTGAGTTTTAAAGATGCATTGAACTAAACAGATAATCAATTCAAGTAAGCTGGATATCTTTAATACATCTGTTATATGTGCGTCTCATTCAGACTAACAAAAATACATTTTTATCAATAAAGGAACCTTTTTGTTATACTGAAAAAATGACAAAAACCTTAAAAATGTTAACAATTAAAAATAATAGAATAGAAACATTATTGAAATCAGTTGGTTAAACTGTCCAGTTTCACATTAGACTGGGAGCATTGAATTATGTAGGTTATTACTGAAATAACTGGACCCTTGAGATTCTTTTTACTTTTGTCTTTCACATTTGAACAAGTTATATTGTATAAATCCATACACACAGTATGTGATAAAATGATTCTGGCTCTTTTTATATGCCCCAAGATGCATTATGCTTCAGTGCATGAGCATAACGAGTGTCATAATAGTGCTTGTGTATATGGAGCAGTTTTTTATATTCAGGAGTTAATCAATAGAATTCAATTTAATGAGAATAACATATGTTTTTGCAGTAATGCATCTTTTTGGTGATCTAAGTCCAAAGAGAGAAAGAAGTTCCAAGCAAAAAACTCCCAGCAGAAGAAAATCTTCCAGATGATGTCACTTCCTCCAGACCTGCTGTCCAGCAATGTAGGTTTCCTTGACTGTCAGTGTGTCATCAAGCACTACAAAATCTACAAAACAACACACATAACTGTATTTCATATAAAGAACACTTTATTGTGAACACATCATCCAGTGGACACAATAATACCTTAACCACTAATAATAAATAAATAAATATTAAACCTTTTACCTAAAAAAAATATATAATGGCATTACCAAAATGTGCATTAGATCTTCATATATTCTAGTATATGTAGTATATTCTCCAACAAAGAGGATCACATTTGATGACAAGGAAATCAAAGCTAAAGTGGTTATGCTTTGATATGCTGTTAAACACATTAAATGTTCATGAGATGTTTTGAAAATTGTGTATAAGTTTAAAGGAGTAATTCACCCAAAAATGAAAATTTGCTTAAAATTTACTCACATCCAAGATGTAAATAAGTTTGTTTTTTTTCCAAAACAGAATTGGAGAAATTTAGCATTACATAATTCGCTCATCCATTGATCCTCTATAGTGAATGGGTGCCGTCAGAATGAGAGTCCAAACAGCTGATAAAAACAATAATCCACACCTCTCCATTTCATCAGTCAATGTCTGGTAGTGAAAATCTGTGTGTTTGTAAGAAACAAATCCATCATTAAGGCATGTTTGTACTCTCATTCTGATGGCACCCATTCACTGCAAAGGATCCATTGCTGAGCAAGTGATGTAATGCTGCATTTCTCCAAATCTGTTCTGATAAAAAAGAAACAAACTCATCTACATCTTGGATGGCTTGGGGTGAGTAGATTTTACACAAATTGTCATTTTTAAGTGAATTCTTCCTTTAATAACAACTATGTAAAAAAAAAAATATATATATATTTTTAGTATGCCCCAAAAGACGCATTAATACCTGCATCAGTGCCGTACTCCAGCGTTCCCTTCCTGTGACTGATACCCAGCAGTTGAGCAGGATGCAGCGATGCAGCTTCTAATGCAGCTTCTACTGTACAACCTACACACACACACACATCAGTATAAATCCTCTATGATGGACACACACAGTCCAATAATGGAATAACATGCAGCCAGTTCCTCAGGATTCCTACACAGTGAACACACAAGAGTAATCAGGCACACAAACACACACTGACCTGATGCCTCTCTGAAGTGTCTCACACACATGTCCATGGACGCAATGCTGCCACTCAAAGTTGTAGTGCCTGAAATCAAGAATGAATGAATAAAAACATGCTATAAAAAAATTGGGAAATTGCTTCAACAAACAATTTTTTGCCAAATTTAAGATGCATCTGGGTTAACTTGCTACACACTGAAAGCAGATAGAACATGATGCAGACCTGCGACGTAAGCGTGAAGCCCCTGGATGTCTATCTGCTGCTGTCCGAGTGTGTGTCGACCAGGAGGAAGACCCATCGCCGTCACAGCGTCAGTGACCAACATCAACCCTGCCACACACACATACTCTATTCTTACACACACATTAACTTTAATGCAGTCAAAACCTGACCTGCATTTCATTCAACTAATTTGTATTGTCCTATATAGTCAGTATAATGTACAGGTTTGTAGTTTTGTGTGTGTGTGTGCGTGCGTGCGTGCGTGTGTATGTGTGTGTGTGTGAATACCTGCGGGATGAGCTCTATGTGCGATGCGCAGCGCTGCAGGGTGTGTGTGTATCCCATCTGCGATCATACCATAGTAAACCGTCCGACCTGGTGGAACACGATCACTTGTGAGCAATCCCACAATGCCTGGGTCTCGATGATGAAACTATAACAAAACAAAATAGCATGCATCATTCATGGTATGCAGATTCAAGTTTTAAAATGATTCAATTGATTTATTTTCATGGTCCGGTTGTGTACTAGGAATATGATGTTATTTTAAACATGTGTATGTGTGCACAAACTTACAGTATGTGATCTAATGCAATTACCTGCTAATTACTGAATGTGCATATGTGTGTGTATGCCTTTCCATTAATGTGTGTGTAATACTAACAGGCAACATGGCATTAAATAAGTGTGTAATGAACGTGGCTCCATTCTGCACAGCCTCTTCAGCCTGAGAGAGATCCGCCATAGAGTGACCTGGACAGAGGACGTTTTTGGAAATGCTCAGCCAGTTGAGAAATGAATTAGAAATAATGAGAAATAATAAATTACACACGCACCAAGTGACACTGCTATGCCTCTTCCTGACAGTTCACGGATTGCTGCCGCGCTATTGGCCAGTTCTGGTGCGAGGGTTACCATGGCAACATTGTCCAGGTGCCCATAAGTCTCCATCAGGTCGGCCACACCACCTGCTTTAAAAGTGCGGAGGAACTTCGGAGGGTGAGCGCCTTTCTTCTCTTCACTGATGAACGGCCCCTCCAGATGAATACCTGAAACAACCGGGAGTAAAATCATTAAACAAATTCATTTAGCAGTAAATCAAATCAAATCAAATATCAACAGAACTAAAGAAATGTCAACAAAAGTATAACAATTGAGGTCCTATTATAGTTTTTAATCGATGTTTGGAATTAGTTTTTATTTTTATATTTTCTGTTCTAGTAATTTTATTGTCTGTTTTTGTCATTTTATTAGTTTTATATAATATATATATATTTTTTTTTTTCATTTCAGTTATTTTAGTAAATAAATTTAAACTAAATAAAAATGAAAAATGTTTTTATATGCTTACTTTATTTCAGTTAACATTAATTTTATGTCAAATAGCAAAAACGTTTTTTTTTTATTGTTTCAGTTTTAGTTTAATAATCCTGGTCACCTCACATTACACTTTGAATGAAGTAAACAAAGTCACACTATATCTGTGTCCATCTTACCTAAAACTCCTGCCCCTTCAGGTCCTCCATCCTGAACTTTGAGCTCAGGAATGACCTGTGGAGAAAAACACTGCAACATTACTGCTGCTAAAAGATGAAGCAGCACAACTGTTTGCAACACTGATAATATTAAGAACTGAGCAGCAGATCAGCATATTGTTATGATTTCTGAAGATCATGTGACTGAAGACTGGAGTAATGATACTGAAAATACAGCTTTCATCGCAGGAATAAATTATATTTTAAAATACATTCAAATAGAAACAGTCATTTTAAACTGAAATAATATTTCACAATATTACTGTTTTACTGTACTTCAGATAAAATAAATGCAACCTTGGCCACAATATTACTATTTTTACTGTATTTCTGATCAAATAAATGCAGCCTTGGTCACAATATTACTATTTTTACTGTATTTCTGATCAAATAAATGCAGCCTTGGTCATAATATTACTATTTTTGTAAGTCAAGAAGTCAAGAAGACTTCTTCTTCTTGCACTCAACGGAGGCAGTCGCATTTTTCTCCCCCGTCCTCGCCCTTATCTTCCCTGCTTGCTCTCTCGTCTCGTCTCGTCTCATCTATTACTGAGAGACACTCCCTGCACTGCACTCCAAAACTGAAAATCATGGATTTGATCAACTGGTCTCTCAACGCAATGACACCATCTTCTCGACGAGAAGCTTGGGTTCGGGGAACCTGACTGCCCTGCCGGAACGTTTGCAGCTGGCTACACGATGGACGCGTGGGAGAGGTGGCGGGTTGTGTCTGGCGGTCTTTTCCCTCCGTGGAGGACATTGAAGACATCTACCTATTCGGAACCATGATAACAGGTCTTCTGCGATTGGATTAGGCTTTGCCCTGGGTTATCGAAGAATTCAGAAAACGGGAACAGCTGTCCAAAACCTCACAAGGCTGCCCGTCTTGATTGAAGCAGTGGGCAGAGCGGTCAGCATGAGACTGAGACTATTAACCGCAATATGGATTCCATCACGGAGAAGCTCACGGCTTTGCAAAGGAAAATTTATGGTTTTTGGAGACCAGAATGGACAAAGAGAGTAGCCGTGGAATTGGAATGCGGCTATTCGCCCCAAGACCAAACAATCGCAATCTTATCTTTTCAGCTCCCCCGTAACAGCACAGCCTCGGCCAAGCCGCTGTTGGAAAATCAACCTGAGAAGAGCACTGCAGGGAGACGCTCTTGCGTCCTCCCCCCATTCTACAGACACCTGCTGATTACAAACTTTTACACACACAAACACACACACGCACACACACACACACACACACACCACACACACACACACACCACACACACACACACACACACACACACATAAACACATATACGCACTCACCTCCCCACCCCCTCCCCATCCCACGCCTTCGTCGCTTATTACCGCCAGCCTGACAAACGGGTCTGTGACCAGCGCTAAACTCGGCTGCGGGTCCGGATGGCTGCTTGCCAGAGCTGGATTTGTATCTATGTGTTTTTGTTGCTTGTTGCTGAGGTGTTTTTTCTGCTCTCACACTGTACTCCCCAAGGAGCATAGTCTGGGGTTATTTTTTCTCCTCCCCTTCCTCGTGTTATGCTGTATTTTTCTTCAATCATGACTGCTTCGGTTTGTAAAAACCACAACAAATTCCTCGTGTGTTTGCACACACTTGGTGAATAAAGCTGATTCTGATTCTGATTCTTACTGTATTTCTGATCAAATAAATGCAGCCTTCGTCATAATATTACTATTTTTACTGTATTTCAGATCAAATAACGCAGCATTGACCAAAAATATTACTATTTTACTGTATTTCTGATCAAATAGCACAGCCTTGGCCACAATATTACTATTTTTACTGTATTTCAGATAAAATAAATGCAACCCTGGCCACAATATTACTATTTTTACTGTATTTCTGATCAAATAAATGCAGCCTTGGTCACAATATTACTATTTTACTATATTTCTGATCAAATAACGCAGCCTTGGCCACAATATAACTGTACTTCTGATAAAATAAATGCAGCCTTCATCATAATATTACTGTTTTTACAGTATTTCTGATCATATAATGCAGCCTTGGTCAAATATAACTGCTTTTACTGTATTTTAGATCAAATAAATGCAGACTTGGTCATAATATTACTATTTTTACTGTATTTTTGATCAAATGAATGCAGTCTTGGTAAACATAAGAGCACAATAACATAATTATTCCAACACATTTTATTCTTAGATACAGTCTCAGATACTCTAAAATATCAAGGAAAAAGAGCAGAGCGGTTGAGCATTCAAGAGACTAATGAAGAGTGGTTATTGGTGTATGGATTGTACCTTGTGGTATATGTCTGGTGGAGACGTGACGAGGGTCGGGCAGAAGGAAGTGACACCGTGTTCTAGAATCTTTTTGGCCACCAGAGCCACGCCTCCTCTGATGTCACTGCTGGCCTGAGAGAAGTCGATGCCATATCCACCTATGAGTGAGAAGACGGCAGGAGCTTAGCATTACAAGGTATCAGTAAGAGCACAGAGACTTCTACATAAACTGGTGAAGGTAACAATGTCAACCCGCTGTGTACTTCTACATTAGTCTTATGCTGGTCTTGTTTACCATTTATCTGTACATCTATGAATCCAGGAGCAATGATTTTATTCTCGCAGTCAACTTTGTGATCCGCAAAACCCTCCTCATCGAAGAACAGCTTCTCCGGGTTCAAAATCTTGCCCTCACGAACCCACAGGTCTTCCCTACAAACACAAAGATTTCCTTTCAAAATCACTGTAGAAAATGTGCTGATTTCACCTGGAGTCAATTACAGCTCTTAATGTTTGAACCAGCTTTTTATAAATAAATACAAGTCATTATCATTTATATTTTCCAACATTGTAAAGGGCAGTCTAATATGTGAGAATGTATGTGAATATGTACTGTTTGCAACACACTTCTTACATTAAGAAAATGTTAATATAAAATTATAATCATAATTGTAGAGAAATGTGTAAAAAATCTAAAGGTGTGTCATTATATGTTACCATTGCAGCTTGTGATCCTTCAGTATCCTGCAGTTCACAAACTGTGTGATCGGGGCATCTGAGACACTCTTATTGGACGGCATCTCTCCCGAAATCCAACCCCGACACGTAAAAACACCCTGTGAAGAGAAACCAGAACTATCAGGTCTTGCTAGTGGATCATCTTGGTTTGATTTTATCCACTGGACATCTTCAACACACATAATCTATGACTAGCCTATTCTTTAGCACCTATATAATTATGAAAACGTCAATATTGTGCCCTTTTTCATGTTTTATTAAAAGTGCTATACAAATAAACTGACATGACATTCATTAAATACAATGACCTAACAATCATTGCCCTTTTGGACACGTTATCTCTTTTATGACACAGTATTTAACTTTGTACTGTCAAACATATTTTCCAGACAAAGAACCCTCCCATGTAAACGGACAGCCAGCTCTGTCAACATTTGCTTTATTAATATTTTTGTTATTTATTATTATTCAGCACATAATGCAGTTTTTAAAACAACAAGCGATGCTTTTTCACTCTTACAGCAGAAGGTAAACAAAAACACCGGAAGTGCGGATCAAACTCTTCATTCACTCATCTTACAGATACCGGATCATGTGAGGGACGTGATCACCGGCTGTAGTTCTAAAAACACACTTACTGTTAAATCACATACTTTTACTCTGACGCTCCGCTCGCTTCGCTTGTGTTCGCCAGGAAGTCAGAAGAGTACGGTGTGTCACGCGCGCTGTCAGCTGACGAGTAGGCGTGGCCAAAACACACGCGCTCCAATCGTGTTTAAAACCTCAGACACAAAATGAACATTTTAATTAAACTAGAAAAACATTAATGCTTGAAAAATACAAACGCTGTAAAATGTATGATTTGTAAAGATTTTTTTAAATAATATACTTTATTATTATTATTATTAATGTATTATTGTTTATCCTAATGTACCCCCTCCTCTGTATGTATTTGTAATTGTGTGAAAGTATTAAAAATATGAATTAATTAATTGCAATATATTGTCATATATTTGTTTCATATATAATCAAAAAATGTTATTTCATTATATATAATCACATATATTATATTTGTTTCATATATAATCATATGTTATTTCATTATATATAATTATATATACACAACAATTCACTGCGACATTAGTTTTTTATATACATAATATATGTATGTGTACTGTGTTTATTTATTATGTACATACATTCAGTATAATATGATATTTACAGTATGCATGTATTTACATGTATAAACATTTATATAATTATATTATATATAAATATATTTAATATATAAACAACATTATTCTTAAATATATACATGCACGTGTTTGTATTTATATAATAGATATACACAGATTATGTAAACAAAAACTTTTATTTTGGATGTGATTAATCGCTTGACAGCACTAACACACACACACACACACACACACACACACACACACACACACACACACACACACACGCACACACACACACACCACACACACACACACACACACACACACACACACACACACACACACAACACACACACACACACACCCAACACACACACACACACAACACACACACAACACCAACACACACACACACACACACACAACACACACACGACACACGACACACGACACACAAACTCTGAATTTAAACAGTCTAAAGCAAATACTTAAACTAATAACACATACAGTCGCTGATTCAGAAGCACCAGACTGTCAGAGCAAAGTCAGAGTTACCTCGTCTCCTAGATTCACGAAACGTTGTCCATAAAATGCGTCGCTGTTCTGTTCTAAGTAATCTTAATGATTCCTAAATGCATCTACTTTCAGCAGACCAAATAAAGTGTTTTTGTTTTCGCCTAGAAACACAGCGTCTCCCTGACACGACTGCTTCAACACTACTGCGGTTACTGAAACCACGCCTTACGCAAATATTTCCACATCGTGATGTAGGCATGTGGGGGCGTGTTTGAATGAGCTGTTTTAGGGGGCGTGGCAGAGTCTTAACTTTGATAAAGAATATCTCTTTGGGTTTGAGACTTTAGTCTTTGCAGCTTCAGGGATCTTATCTATGCAAAAACAGCTTTAACACTCCACAGAGCAAGCAAAACTTGAAATCACATCATATGACCCCTTTAAACA